>CM054146.1:6909142-6911642 GCA_028751875.1 Rapana venosa
TTGTCATTGTCATTGTCATTCTCTCTCTCTCTCTCTCTCTCTCTCTCTCCTCTCTCTCTCTCTTCTCTCTCTCTCTCTCTCTCCTCTCTCTCTCTTGCTTTCTCCCCCTCTCTTCTCTCCAGTCCTCTCTCCTCCTCCTCCTCCTAAATCATAGCTTAAATTTAGTCTTATTACTGTAGTCCCTAACCAGGGCAAGGGCTGTAGGGGAAAGAGGAATGTTCATCCTTACCTGTAAACATTGAAAGTAAAGACTCACTCACTCATTCATTCATCCATTCGTTCATTTATTCATTCATTCATTCATTCTCTCTCTCTCTCTCTCAAAATGATTTTCTTTACAGGTGACTTAAAATTAATGGCTGATTCTTAAGGATAGTCCCTTCTCAGGGCAAGGGCCGGATGAAAAAAAAGTATGTCAATACTTATCTGTAACCCTTGGGAATAAAGACTCTCTCTCTCTCTCTCTCTCTAATTTTATTGTCATTGTCATTCTCTCTCTCTCTCTCTCTCTCTCTCTCTCTCTCTCTCTCCCTCTCTCTCTCTCTCTCTCTTGAAAGTTCTTACGTCAACCATGTCTCCATAGGTCAATCATGCTCATTACGTCTGGAAATGAAGTTACTACAAAACAGTTAGCTCGTTTTCTATATAAAGCATTTAGACTGCGGGACACCCTGAAGCGTATGGCCTGTGTGTGTGTGTGTGTGTGTGTGCGTGTGTGGGTGCCTGCGTGCGTGCGTGCGTGCGCGCGCGCGTGCGTTTGTGTGTATTTGAACTTGTTATACTATTAATCATTGTTGGTCATGTGTAGGAGTGGAACGGATGCAAGCGCTTTGGTTTGTTTTTTGCAAGATATAGCGCTATATAAATTCCATTTATTATTATTATTATTATTATTATTATTATTAAAAGTTATCGTGTTTTGCTAATGTTTTGTGAATTGATTGTTTATGTGAATATTACTTGTATGATAGTGTGTGCTTTGTGTTTTTCCCCTTCAAATGTGGCCAAGGCCTTTTGAATAAACCATTCGCATTCTCACTGGGGAGGGGGGGGGGGGGGGGGGTAGGCTGCAGAGCTACTAGCAAGGTAATGAAGTGTGCTGGACACTGACTTTGGCCGTACTGGTCAGTGACAGCTAACAGGTCGGCAGGTCACACTCAGGAATGGTGGTGCTCAGTGATGCCTATCTCAGCGAACTGCCTCCCACTAGGCTAAGCCCTCTGCAGACGACCCTAATTCCACAGCCTTGTCTCCAGTCAGACTGACTGAGTCAGACACCCAACCTGGGGCTCTGTCCACCACAAGGCCACACTCTGCAATTACAAAATCGCTCTTTTTCCTTCTGTTTTTCTATATGATTCTTATATTCATACCGCAAGTACTAAGGTATCCACAGAAATAACAACCACTTTTTGTGAAAAACTACCCTCTGACTCAAACTCATGTGATTTTTAACAAATTTGGTAGGTTTGATTTTTTTTTTAAATTGTCAGCAAACACTGCACCCCCTCAGTCCTTTGTCATCTGCTAGCTTCCTTTCCGCAATATGAATGCGCGGGGTCAACACTGTAGGAATACAAGCAATTATCATTTGATGGTTATTTCCAACTTTCTCATGACTACCTAGTATTGCTCTATGTCCTCAATCCCAAAAACAAGTACACAGTACATTTTTTCATACTTAAAAAAACTCTGTGAAAATCACAAACATATTTTTCGACTGGCACTCTATACAAGATACTACATGACCCACAGGCTAATACAGGTATGAAGCCCTATACACGCTGCACATCGGTATTAATTTGGGGGTCACGTAGTATCTTGTATAGAGTTCGAGTGGAAAAAAATGTTGGTGATTTTCACAGGATTTTTTAAGCATGAAAAAATGGACTGTACACTTGTTTTTTGGATTGAGGACATAGAGCAATACCAGGTAGTCACGAGAAAGTTGGAAATAACCATCAAATGAGGTTTGCCTGTATTCCTACAGCGTTGACCCCACACATGCATATTGCAGTAAGGAAGCTAGCAGATGACAAAGGACTGAGGGGGTACAGTGTTTGCTGAAAAATAAAAAAATTTCAAACCTACCAAATTTGTTAAAAATCACATGAGTTTTGAGTCAGAGGCTAGTCTTTCACAAAAAGTGGTTTTTATTTCTGTGGATGCCTTAGTACATGTGGTATGAACATAAGAGTTACAAAGAAAAACAGAAGGAAAAAGAGTGATTTTTTTAATACTGGTGTGCAGCCCAACGCCCATCCAGTAACTTTGGCTACACATAAGGTTTAGCTTCCGGGATATGTAGTATCTATAGAGTGCCAGTCAGAAAAATGTTTTCTGGTTTTCACAGATATTTTTTAAGTATGAAAAAAATGCACTGTGTACTTGTTTTGGGGGTTGAGGACATAGATTAACATCAGGTAGTGATGAGAAAGTGGGAAATGCTTGTGTTCCTTCTGTGTTGACTTGGGCATGCATATTGAGGTGAGGAAGCTAG
>CM054146.1:6919142-6954142 GCA_028751875.1 Rapana venosa
TCACCCCCCCTCCCTCCCCTTCCTGTGTTTTCATATTGTAATTATGATTGTGTCTCGTCTGTGAGACAGACAGACTGTATTGTACCTGTAGTGTTGATACTGAACTAAGCCTGGTGTGGTCGTTTATACCGTTATCATATCGTCACTGTGTCACCACTGTGGAACAGACTGTATTGTACATGTAGTGTTGAAACTGAAGCCCAGTGTGGCCGCTAAATGGGTTATCACCCTCTTGCAGCTGTGTGGGGTAGCTTGCTGATCAATATTTGCTGACAATAGATATGTTGCTGATCAATAAGAGATAGCTTGCTGATAATAGATATGTTGCTGATCAATAAGAGATAACTTGCTGATAGAGCAGCAAACTCCTGTTCTGATAGCTGCTGGTAGTGTACTTACATGCATGTGTGGGTTCCTGTCTCCACTGAGCTGTGTTTTGAGGGGACATTTTTCCCTCTACAGTTAACATCCATATTGACTTCGTTGTCCTGAACAGTCCTTTCCTTAATTAAGACCTCTAAGCTTTAGGTACTGAAGTATTAGTTTGGACTGCACGTGGAACATCTGCAGCATGTGTTAAAACACCACGCACAATTTGTACAAGGAGCACGCCAGCTATAGTTGGATGGATGGATGGATAGATGGATGACACACACACAACCCCAGCATGCACCCTGCTACCTGGAGAGCGATGGGCTCCATCAGGGTTTAGCTTGCTGACACATGGCCTGGACAATGCAATGCAGTGTCATGACAGTGACTCCTCTGAAAGTTAAAGGAGAAGATGGAAAAGACAATTTCTAAAAAAAAGAAGAAAAAAGCAACCAAACCCAACTGTGTAATGTCAATTGTTTTACAGCAAAACTTTGTCAGATTTGGAGTTTTCACACATTTTTCCCCCTTCAGAAAATCAGGCATGCTTTGCACGCGAAAGAGTTGCTATGGAGAGTTACTATTCCAAAGTGTACATGCATGTCCTACACAAGAAAACGCCTTGTGCATAATGGAAATAGAATTTCCCCAGGCTTGACTCAAAAGATGGGGGGGGGGGGGGGGGGGGGGGGGGGGGGGGGGGGGGGGGGGGGTGGAAGTATAGGTGGTATTGGCAGTGACTTTTTGTTGCTGTTGTTGTTGGGGTTGTTGTTGTTGTTGTTCCTTGGCCAGAGCTAGCTAAGCTCTCAGGTTCACCAATGGCGAGACTCTGCCACCATGAAGTTAGTGGCATTCCCACTTCAGGGACGCTATGCTGTGTTTCTGTAACCCACCCAACGCTGACATGAACTTCAGGATCTTAGTTTGTGGACAGTTGATCTTCTGCATGTGCATAAATATATAATTATGTACACATGAAGGGAATCAAGGCACTGGCAGGCCTGCACTTTGAGTTGACCTGGGAGATGGTAAAAATTCCTATCCTGAATTCACCGGCTGCCGCCCAGATTCAAACCCACAACTTCATGGGATTGAAGTTGCATGTCTTAACCACTCGGCTCTGGTGTCCATCAGCCTGAGTGACGAGAGGAGCACTAATGGTCAGTATAAGCACAGCTTCCAGCTGGCCAGGTGCAGCTGAAGCTTAAGGAACAGTCACACACACACACACAGTCACACACACACACACATCACACACTACACAACAGTCACACAACACAACACACACAGTCACACACAACACACAGTCACACACACACACACAGTCACACACACACACATCACACAATCACACACACACACAGTCACACACACACACAACACACACAGTCCACACACCACAGTCACACACACACACAGTCCACAACACACACAGTCACACACACACACACACACACACAACACACAGTCACACACACACATCACACACAACAGTCACACACACACACAGTCCACACACACACACACACACACAGTCACACACAACACACACAGTCCACACCAACACACACACAGTCACACACACACACAGCACACACACACACACACATCACACACACACACACACACACAGAGTCACACACACACACACACACAGTCACACACACACACAGTCACACACACACAGTCACACACACACACACACACACACACACACATCATCTTTAAAAAAGAGAGGGGGGGTAGAGGCAAGAGTGGTGAACGAGGGACTTGTGGTCTGAAGTAGTGTGATGGTTTGGGGTTCAAACCCCTACTGAGCTCTCTGTCCCAGATTTTCCCCTTGATTTATTTCAGTTTGGTTCTGGGTTTGTTCTCATGCAAGAGGGGGAAGTATGTGTGTGTATATGTGTGTGTGTGTGTGTATGTGTGTGGTGTGTGTGGAGTGTGTGTGTGTGTGTGGATGTGTGTGTGGTGTGTGTGTGTGTATGTGTGTGGTGTGTGTGGTGTGTGTGGTGTGTGTGTGTGTGTGTGTGTAGTGTGTGTGTGTGTGTGCGAGTGTGTGTGTGTGTGTGTGCGAGTGTGTGTGTGTGTGTGTGTGGATTTGTGTGTATGTGTGTGTGTGCGAGTGTGTGTGTGTGTGTGTGTGAGTGTGTGTGTGTGTGTGTGTATGTGTGTGTGTATGTGTGTGTGTGTGTGTGTATGTGTGTGTGTGTGTGTGGTGTAGTGTGTGTGTGTGGTGTGTGTGTGTTGTGTGTTGTGTGTGTGTGTGTGGTTTGTGTGTGTGTGTGCTGTGTGGTGGGTGTGGGTATGGAAAGGGAGGGGGGTAGAGTCGAGGAGAGGAGAGAGAGAGAGAGAGGAGAGAGAGGGGAGGAGGGGGTCCATTTCCTGCAATTAATCCAGAGAGGTAATTTTTCAGCATTCAGTTTCTGTCTTGTGTTTACAAGCAAAATGTCTGCATGGTAATTGGTCTTAGACAGTTTGCACACACACACACACACACACACACACACACAGGTAAAAGACATGTTCATTTCACCTCTATTAAATCGAGACTTTAATTTGTATGAACCATGTATACAGTATACATGTAGTAAGCAAGACGATCCAGTTTATAACGCTTTGATAACACATGTAAAAGATGACATCAATTTGCTGTGGAACCGAGGTTCAAAATATCATGGAATGATTCAAACACACTCACATACACATTCACCTTAGAAAAAAACAAAATTACACCCGCAAAAAATGCTCTCCAGCTATTTTCACAAAAATGTTGCCTGCACATCATGGGGAGTAAAAAAAATTTTTTTTAAAAACAACACACACAAATAGAAAAACTCAGATATTACATTCAGTTCATGCGTAATTTTTGCTTCATTTCAAAACAAAACCAAATCAAAACAAATATTTTATTTTTTAAAAAAAGGCTTACTTTTGCGTGAAAAAAATTTGTTACCAAAAACTGGACCTCAATGCCTTTTTCCTGTTGTAAGTGTCAATATAAATTATACACTACGTTTTTCAAAACCAGAGTTTTTATATAGTGCATTGCCACCAATGACAGTGTTCTTATGTTTATTCCCACTTACAGCATAATCTTTTTTTTAAACCAACTATGTTCAGTTGTTTTTCTTTTGCCCAGTTTCCTCTTTTTAAAAAAGGGCTTGGTAACAAAAAATATAACAAGATTAAAAATATTCTTTTGTTTGTTCATAAAAAAAAATTATATATATATATATTTTTACATTTTCATGTCACATTGTGTCTTACTTTTGTAATATGTCTTGCCATCACCACATTTGCTTTCCATGATATTTGCAATATGTCTTGTTATTACTACATCTGTTCTCCCCCCCCCCATGACCACAGTGCGGTTCCACTCATTCTGTCCTTATTGTGCGTGCGCATGTTTGGGATTTCCACATTGTTCCCCAGGCGTTTCTAATAACATGCTACAGAGTTGATCTAGGATCTATTTCTACACTCTTTTCCCACAATCCCCTGACATCCATAGAATGTGGGGGTTTGGGGCTTTTTGTGTTTTTTTGTTTGGTTGGTTTTTTTGGGGGGAGGTGTTTGTTTGTTTGTTTGTTGTTTTTTTTGGGGGGAGAGGGGGTGGAGGTGTGAGAGAATAAGATCACTACATAAAAAGAGAAAAGGCAAACCCTGTATCGTATCACTTCATTGAACAAACAATGAACAAAATGCAATCCCTTTCCATGGAGAGTCACACACAGCATAGCAACCAAAAGAGACCCCTCCATCACTTTTTCAACATGACAAAAAAGCCACACACACTTGTATACACATTCTAAAACTAGTAAAAATTACACAGGCTTCCTGTAGATAAAAATTTCGGAAGAGATGCCTCCATCTTTTTAAAAAAAAAAAAAAAAAAAAAAAAAAAAAAAAGGTTAAAACCTAAAAGCAACCAAGTTTTTCTGTCTACACTATTTCTATCCCCCCCCCTCTCCCCCCACATATGCATATGTGCGTGCACACATGCATGCATGCGCACACACACACGCATGAACACACCCCCTTCCCCTTGCCCAGCCAAGTAAACAGAAACATTCTATTTACACAGGTGAAAGTTCAGTCTACTAATACGAACAAATTCAGACAGGGGAAAGAACCCCAAACCGAACAAAAAACCACGCCAACCACAAAAGTGAAGGACTACATCAAGTCAAGTCAACAATGCTGAAAATCAATGTACACAAAACCAATCACACAAAAGTGATTCTGCAAAATCCCTTCCCCCCTTGCTTGTTGACATCAAGCGATGACTGAATTCTGTTTCTACAGGCAGTGGGTGGATCCTACTCGGGCAAGGAAGAATGCCACATTGTCTTTATCAGGGTTCTGACGTGAAGAAATGTACAAATGGGGGGAGGGGGAATGGATTGTGGGGAAATCAAACACGAAACGCAAGGGTGGGTGGCTGGGATTTTGAGAACAAATTTGCGAGATTTTCACCACAAAGCCAATGCTGAGTATTTGAAAAGAAATTGTTAAAAAAAAATAATAATAAAAAGCGCCCCCCCCCCCCCCCCCCCCCCCAAAAAAAAACAACCCAACACCCAACCCCCAAAAACAAGCGGAGGAAAATTTGCTCCTCAATTCACGTAATAATTCAAACAGTTTCACTATCTGTCAAACTAAGTAAGAATTACTGACAGAGTCCCACTCCCCCCCCCCCTCCCCCCCCCCCCCCATTTTGCATCATTTGCTTTTTTAAAAAGTCAATTAAAAATATTTTTGAAATCAAATGTAGTATAAAATTATGTCCTAAAAACTGAAACTGATAGTCACTTCAGCTGAAGTTACAGTGAATTTGTAAAACAAAATGTTTTCTTTAAAAAAAAAAAAAGGGGGGGGGGGGGGGGGGAGGAAAAAGTGTGAACATAACTTATCATACAAATGAAAAAGTGTACCAATATCTGTAGCAAAGACCACATGCTCACTTTCAGCATTACCTGTAAATGCTTCTTCTTCTTGTTGGCTTTTTTTCTTCTTTTTTTAAAAAAAAATATAAAAACAAAAAAGATGTTAGTTAAATAAAATATACAGATTTTTTTTTTAAATCCTAACTACCCAGAACAAAGTCTAAAAACAAAATATCTATTGGGAAAAAAATCAATGAAGAAATCAAATTTTTAAAAAATTTTTAAAAAGAAATCAAATACAAAGGGAGGACAAGGGACATAACCAAAGTACAAGAATCGCCATCACAACAAAGCACATAGAAAATTCATTCATACAAAACTTGACGTTGTAGTAAAGTATGCATCATGTGCATACACGTAAAAACTCATTTGCTCCACTGGCATGGTGACCAGTCACTGGCGCTCCATTACACATACCCCGCACTGCTGTGTTGTGTTGTCTCGTGTGTCTACTCCAGTCTGTCTATCGATACAAGGCACTCACGAAGACACACACACACACTGTCAGTGTACCGCGATGCCGCCATCACAGCCACAGGGCATCACAGATATGAGATAATCCGGTCCTATGTCTCGCGAAGGCACTCGTCCGGTATTTTATTCGCTTCATAACACAGGTTTCCAAATTTTATGAAAACAAGAACAATTTTTCTGGGATAATCTTGAACAATCCCAAACCCAGTACTTGGGGGTTGGTTGACATCTAGCGTCTGCCTAAATGGTAATCATTTCTGCCAAAAGCGTGGACCCATTTGATTGCAAAAAGATGGGCCAATGTTTCCTAAGCTAAAAGAAATAAATGAAGTTATGTACCTTTGCTGACAACAAATAATATCTTAACTCTACTCTACGGACTCTGGGTGTTCAGGTTCCAACTGTAAACCTGACACCTCTCAGTAGCTGCAGTCAGTACTGATGTTTACTACTGCAAGGTTAAACTAGTACAATGTTCTTCAACTTAAATCAGCAAACAGAAGGTAAAATTTCGAAGCCAAAGACGCACTGAAAGCCTCCCCATTACAATGCCATTTTAGGCCAACAGAACTGTGTGAACACGACACGTGTTCTGTACTGAAGTTCAGGTTCCTGAATTGTTAAATAATGAAAGAAAATGTTATGTGTGAGTATATATAAAGCTGACGCTAATTTTCTGGGGGAAATGGCTTTAATTACAGATGCTCTTCTTCCCTGTCTGAACAATGCATAGATGGTGAATTATTTTGTAACACCTATTTTTTAGGCATGAAAAAGCTTTAAAAATGCTTGCCTTTATCAAGAACCAAAAACAAGAAACCCCAAACAGGAATGAAGTGTTGCGTTTAACCCCAGAAAGAATGTGATGGTTGTGTCAAGTGTTAGTATATTTTTAAAAAATTGTACTGTTCTAAAAATATAACACTTTTTTGATCCACCAAATATTTTCCCACTAAAAATTAAAGCGATTGCAAAAACAAAACACAAAAAAACCCACAAAAAAAACAACCAAACTTGTCAAACCTCAATTCAAATAATGTTGCAATGCAAGGATATTAGAGGTGAAAAATAGGTTATAAATACAAAATAATCCATTCACCATATGTGCAGTATTCAGAAAGGTCAGAAGAGCGGCTGTAATTAAAGCCATTTACCCCTGAAAATAACTTAGGAGTCGGCTTTACACTTACATACACTCTTTTTATTTTCTCCACAGAATTTCCTCCTCACCACAGACCAGGGAGCAGTGCTGAAGAACACACATCTTTTATACAATAAATTATTCATATTTATTGCCTCCATCTGTGTTTTCTCAATCCAAAATGTTCTTAACACGTATATGTGTTTCTTCCTCAAGTTGCATAGTGAGCTAAAAACCATTTGTTACCTATGTTTTCAACATACAATGCACACACATACACAGAGTCTCTGTACAGCTCTCAATGGGCACGCGCACACACACATGCCCGCAGATGGAAAGGGACAAGAACTTGAAGAAGAGGATAAGATTATGTTTCTGCTTCTTTTCTTTTTTATTTTATCTCTTTGATTTTCAGAAACATTTGTTGTTTCGGGGGAAGGGGGGGGGGGGGAAGGATGGTGAAGATGGACTCTGCATATCCACTTCAGTTCTATCAAATGCATGATGCAACTTGCTTTTCCCAAGTTTCCCCAGAGAAAGATGCACCCTTTCCCTCTCTGCACTTCAAAAAAAACAACAACAAAAGTGATGTCTAATTTGTTACGCTGCACTAGTGCTGGTGATGCCTCTCCCCCATTCTGCTCAACCAGCTCTCACCACCACCACCACCACACACAGGCATTCTGCCCAAGCCCTCACAGCAAGCAGACCGCAGGCAGCTGTCCATGTCTGACCATTCTGAGGCCACCAACCAGAGGGGCCCTGCACTGCGGCTGGGTCACTGGAGTGTTCAGTGGTGCCTGTTCTGAGCTGAGATATATATATATTTATTATATATGCAGGATAAAGTTCTGTAAGGCAAGTGCCAAAGGCTGAGGGAGAAACACCAACCACTGTGGACGGTGACAGACCCCATTCACCTGCCACTTCTCCCCACCTGGACAGTCGCTTGTCATCAGTGTAGCAGTGAATCAGAAAATCCCACAGCCATGAGTTTTGTTGTAGAGTGAAGATCAACAAAGATAAGAAACATTCATGACGTAGCTCTCAACATAAATGTAAAGTGAAGTGATGATCAACAACAATGACAAAGACAATGACAAAGCTGTGAAGGTCTGATGATCAATGACGATGGAAGACAATATGACCAAGTGTGATGATCTAACCTTGCTTGAGACTACTTCCACACCTCTGTATTCCACACTCTCATTTCCTAACGATCTATCCTGGCCTCTGCCAAGTCTGACAGTTACAGCCACCTACAGGGTTGGTCAGAGGATTTGAGCAGCTTTCTTGAATTGCCAGCCACCAAGTGGATGACACTCACACAGCCATGTCTAAATCTTACCACTGATTTCACAGCACACTTCACTCTCTGTCGGAGCTGGTCCGACATGAGTCAGAACAAACTCCCTGACCACTGCGCTGAAGAAGATGGCAGTCACTTGCCCTCTGGCTTCAGAAGCAACAAAAAGGCATGTGTGAATAGATTTATATGTACGAATGAAGCGGTGACACATTCACAGTTGTGATGGCAATAATGACTGAACTGTGGACACTGAGCAGCTGGTGACATGAGCCATCTGTTCCACACTCCAGTGTTGCATAGGAGAAGCGTCGGTGAAGCAGCCTGGTTGAACAACGCTCTCGGAAGGAAAGCTTTGTGAAGTGCGGGTTGCTTCCCTTGGCCCATGACGATGAATGTGCATGGTTATCCCCCCGCCCTCAAATTCCTTTTTTATTTCAATCAAAGCATTCATTACTTTCTTTTCCCAGTCATGAGAAGACAAAGTCTGTTCTCCAGAACGAAAAACACAGAGATCAACTCTCTGGATTGGGCCCCGCCTCCCCCACCCCCGAAAATAAAAAGGTGAGGAGAACATCTCACAGGCTTTCAGGCAGACGTCTTCAAGGGGCAGCCCCAATGAGGCCATGAAAGTTTTGCAGGGGTGAGGACACTGGTTTTCTTGTCACCCCCTTCTTCTCCTTATGGTGTCATTGGCAAAACTGCTGTCTTTCTATAAAGGATGACAGCCATCACTAGAAGAGCAAAAAAACCAAAACACCCCAACCACAAGCTGTGTCTCTCTGTTTAGGGGCAGGCAGATCGCAAAATGCCTGATACTTGCACATTTGCCTCATAGCTGCACAAACGAAACGGTTGTCCACGAAACTTCACACTTCCTTTACAGTTGCTTGTATGCCGCGATTCATGTCAAGTTTTGTCCTTCTTTGTCCTCTACCCAGTGAGAACGTTACAGCAATAAGATGTGTTTTTGAGTATATTACTTATTGTTGGTATATTTTCTCTTTTGTTTCTAACTTTTTTGGTTTCGAGAAATTTAGATAAAAACCTTGAACAGCTTTTCTTTTTCTTTAAAAAAAAAGTTTTAAAAAAACTTGGGGGGAAAGAAGGGGTTTGTAACCAAATTTGTTTTGTGAGAATGTATAGCCCTTCTTTTCTTTTCGTTTTCTTTCTTAGAATGTTTTTCCTTGCCTGTATTTCTCCATCCCGCTCTAAATCCTCACTCTGCTGCACCATCCTCACAAAGCTGCACACGTCCAATCTGCCCTGGAAGGGAGGGTTCCAAACCCTGCAACTACACACTCTTTTCCGCCAGGGGGGTTCACTCAAGACCAGACCCTCTCTGGCCCGTCTCCACAAAGTCCAGACACCATCCTCACGTTCAGCTACTGCCAGCAGGGGCTGACTGTGCTGTGCACACACTCACACACACATCCACAACGTCCCCTACCTCTCACAGGGACCTTACAGTCACGGCCACAAGGCCAGCTCCTGCTGACAGGCACGCTACCATCCCCCGTGTCGCGGCCTCGTGTGTGCTGCCCCCAACCTGCGGCAGCCATGTGGCAGCCCCCTTGACAGCGCGCGGCACCATGTGTGGCCTGCGATGTAGTTCACAGCGAAAATATATATCCTCCTCTTTCTATACATATATTTTATATACACTGTTTCCCTGTCTCCGCCTCCTCCTCCTCCTCCCCACCCTGACATCACACGGTGTTATCGTCGTCGGCGTCTGGGCTGACGGGGGCGGAGGTCAACATGGGGTCACAGTTGTTGACGGGGGAACTGTCGTCCATGAAGTCGACCTGGGAGGTGACGAAGTTGTGGTGAGGCATGAGGAAGGCGTCGAAGGAGACGGTGGAGGGGCAGGACTCCTCCGCCTTGATGAACTGCTGCTGCTGCTGCTGCTGCTGCTGGTGGTGGTGGTGGTGGTGGTGGTGGTTGAGGGGGGAGATGAGGGCGGTGGAGGGTTGCTGCACGCTGATGACGCTGGAGGGGGCCACCATCACCTCCATGCCGTGGTCCTCCAGCCCCTCACAGCTCACGCCGTTCTGCTTCAGCATTGCCACAATTTGCTGCACACACACAATGCAGTTTTGTCAACTGAAATAAGTTGTTAAAACACACACACACAATGCAGTTTTGTCAACTGAAATAAGTTGTTAAAACACACACACACAATGCAGTTTTGTCAACTGAAATAAGTTGTTAAAACACACACACACAATGCAGTTTTGTCAACTGAAATAAGTTGTTAAAACACACACACACAATGCAGTTTTGTCAACTGAAATAAGTTGTTAAAACACACACAATGCAGTTTTGTCAACTGAAATAAGTTGTTAAAACACACACAATGCAGTTTTGTCAACTGAAATAAGTTGTTAAACAACAACACAGCAGTTTGTCACTGAAAAGTGTTAAACACACACACCAATGCAGTTTTGTCAACTGAAATAAGTTGTTAAAACACACACACACAATGCAGTTTTGTCAACTGAAATAAGTTGTTAAAACACACACACACAATGCAGTTTTGTCAACTGAAATAAGTTGTTAAAACACACACACAAAACACACACACAATGCAGTTTTGTCAACTGAAATAAGTTGTTAAAACACACACACACAATGCAGTTTTGTCAACTGAAATAAGTTGTTAAAAACAACACACCCCACACACAATGCAGTTTTGTCAACTGAAATAAGTTGTTAAAACACACACACACAATGCAGTTTTTTCAACTGAAATAAGTTGTTTTAACACACACACACAGTGGGTTTTTTTTTCAACTGAAATAAGTTGTTAAAACACACACACACACAAACACACACACAAAGCATTTTTTTCAAATGAAATAAGTTGTTAAAACACACACAATGCATTTTTTTCAACTAAAATAAGTTGTTAAAACACACACACACAATGCTTTTTTTTTCAACTGAAATAAGTTGTTTTCACACACACACACAAACAATGCATTTTTTTCAACTGAAATAAGTTGTTAAAACACACACAATGCATTTTTTTCAACTGAAATAAGTCGTTTAAACACACACACACACAAACAATGCATTTTTTTCAACTGAAATAAGTTGTTAAAACACACACAATGCATTTTTTTCAACTGAAATAAGTCGTTTAAACACACACACACACAAACAATGCATTTTTTTCAACTGAAATAAGTTGTTAAAACACACACAATGCATTTTTTTCAACTGAAATAAGTCGTTTAAACACACACACACACAATGCATTTTTTCCAACTGAAATAAGTCGTTTAAACACACACACACACATACATGCATTTTTTTCAATTGAAATAATCTGTTTTAACACAAACACATACATGCATTTTTTACAACTGAAATAATCTGTTTTAAACAACACACACAACAACACACACACAACACATTCCAACTGAAATAATCTATAAACCATTACCCATATTGCATGTTTTTGCAATGAAATTTTTACAAACACATACATGGCATTTTTTCAAACTGAAATAATCTGTTTTAAAAAACCCCACACCAACACCAACACACACACACAACACATTTACTATAACCATTTCCCATTTCTGTTTTTGCAAGGCCACATTTGCTGCATACAACCATGGCATTTTTCAACGAAATCAATCTGTTTTACACACACACACACACATCATCCATCATCATTTGCCCTTTCCTGTTTTAGCCGGGCAAAGACTTGCAGCACACACACACACACACACACACACACAAACAAACAAACACACACATTTTTACAGATGTGCTAAAAATGCAGTGTTTCCTTACTGCATGGATCTGTTGCCGCACAGGCGCATGTAACTTTTCGTTAAATATCGTATTGTTTTGAATACTTCTGTTCACTCAGCTTGGGGGGGAAGGGTTTCACAGCACACTACCTGTTTTTCCACAGCCCACTCATTGTGTCTTTTTTCTTCTTTACAGCCCACTTTCTGTGGTTTTTCATAGCCCACTTACAGTATTTTCTTCAGAGCACACTTACAGTATTTTCTTCATAGCCCACTTACAGTATTTTCTTCAGAGCCCACTTACAGTATTTTCTTCAGAGCCCACTTACAGTATTTTCTTCATAGCCCACTTACAGTATTTTCTTCAGAGCCCACTTACAGTATTTTCTTCAGAGCCCACTTACAGTATTTTCTTCAGAGCCCACTTACAGTATTTTCTTCAGAGCCCACTTACAGTATTTTCTTCATAGCCCACTTACAGTATTTTCTTCATAGCCCACTTACAGTATTTTCTTCATAGCCCACTTACAGTATTTTCTTCATAGCCCACTTACAGTATTTTCTTCAGAGCCCACTTACAGTATTTTCTTCATAGCCCACTTACAGTATTTTCTTCAGAGCCCACTTACAGTATTTTCTTCATAGCCCACTTACAGTATTTTCTTCATAGCCCACTTACAGTATTTTCTTCATAGCCCACTTACAGTATTTTCTTCAGAGCCCACTTACAGTATTTTCTTCAGAGCCCACTTACAGTATTTTCTTCAGAGCCCACTTACAGTATTTTCTTCAGAGCACACTTACAGTATTTTCTTCAGAGCACACTTACTCCGCGTACACACGAGTGAGTGAGTGTGTGTGCATGCCCACGCATGCGCGAGTGACTGTGTGTGTGTGTGTGTGTGTATACGAGCGAGTGTGAGTGTGTGTGTGGTGGTGGTGGTGGTGTTTAAAATGAAAGCGCGCACTCACATTGTTTTTCAGAACCATTTTCTGCAGTTGTTTGCGGAGAGTGGCGTTTTCCTCTGCCTGGGCTTGGCGCACTTCCAGCTCTTTCTTGTACTTCTTGATCAGGTCCACCGAGGCCTTGAGGATGGAGCCCTTGTTCTGCCGCATGTCCCTGCAAACACACACACACACACACGCCACATCAGGTACAGATGGATGTCTATCACTGTGCAGGATTGTTGTGTCTTCTTTTGGTTTTTGTTGTTTTCTTCTTTCTTTTTTTAAAAAGATGTTATGCTCCATCTGTTCTATCTTACAGCTGAGCGGTTAAGACGGTTTGACTTTAACCCCGTCACCCTCAAAGTCGTGTGTTGGATGGAATCTCAGTTGCTGCATCTAATGAATTGGGGGTAGGAAATTTGTTTTCAATTCCCCTGGTCTGGTTAAAAGCACAAACCTGCTGGTAGCTTTAATTATTTTTGTGAACATCCGCATGTGCAAGATCCTATGTAAATGTTAAAGATCCTGGAATTCATGTCGGCACTTGCTGGGTTACAGAAACACGCACATAGCCAGCATGCACCCTGGAGAGGGATGGACCCCGCCAGGTCCCGAGAGACAGTGCCTGAAAGATGAACTGCAGGGCCCCCAGCACTGCTCTGGGAGAAGAAGAGATGGATCTTCCAGCTTCAGGAAGTTGACAAGTTTTGTGGACAGACTTAATCAACGTCATCCTCATGATGTAACTGACAGTCACTGATGGCAGGTCTGAGTCTCCGCTGACTGAGGGGTTTTCCCCGAGCTGACGACACCAGTGTTCTTCTCATTGTCCGTCCTTCCTTACTGCAGGTAAGACAGACTACAACTTTCCCTGAGCTGACACCAGTGTTCTTCTCATTGTCCTTCCTTCCTTCCTGCAGGTAAGACTACAACTTTCCCTGAGCTGACACCAGTGTTCTTCTCATTGTCCTTCCTTCCTTCCTGCAGGTAAGACAGACTACAACTTTCCCTGAGCTGACACCAGTGTTCTTCTCATTGTCCGTCCTTCCTCTAAGACAACTTTCCCTGGGCTGACACCAGTGTTCTTCCTGCAGGTAAGACTACAACTGTCCCCGATGCCGACACATGTTCTTACGGCAGGTAGACTGCCTCAAGCCCCTATGCAATGCGCACATCATTAGAACATCGGCAAAATCCTCTCCACCTTCATACATACATGGACAAGCGCCAGACTGTGCTACCTCGGCTTGGCATGCCACACACCTAGCAAGCACCCTAGTGCACAGGGATGACTTTGCAGGTTTCAGCTGCCATGCACGCCTGAAAACTTTTGATACTTCCTCATACGCAAATGCATACTATTCTCTCACTACCAGCCCTGTGTCTGTCTTTGACTGGTACGCTTGCTTCTTCTTTTCTCAAATTTTTTCTTACACAAAGTGAACACACACAAACAAACCCCAAACAAACAAAACCCCAAAACCTTGAAAACAATCCCCCCACCCTCCCAAAACAGACAACTGAACAGATAAAGCATATCAATGAAAATGTTGACTAAATATTACAATGGTCAAGAATACATGGCTATGTCATAAGGGCCTTTTCCCCATGTCCATAAAAGGAAAATAAATAAATAAAAAATTCACAGTTACAGCATGTGTCTTTATTTTCAGTAATATTGACACACTAATGTTTTCCTTCACCAAGTGGCAGACCGTTGTCAGGAATGGGAACTGCCTACATGTGGATAATTCTCATACCCACTTGTTTCAAAGAATGAAAAAGTGACAAAAAATATCAAAACAAACTTCCAAATCACTGATGCCACAAAATATTTCTAAGATTTAACAGAGTACTTCACCCCCCCCCCCCCCCCCCCCAAAATATACATACTTTCACTACAGATAAAGGTAATACATGAAATGGACACAAAGAATTAAGATATTGAAGGGGAAAAAAATGAATGAAATATATTTCAGGCAGGCAGTTGACACAGGAGGAAAAACCACGATGTATATTTCAGGCAGGCAGTTGACACAGGAGGAAAAACCACGATGTTATTTCAGGCAGGCAGTCGATAGGGTAAAAATGATTCCAGTAAATTTCAGCACAAGATAAGGAAAAATGATGGTATTTCAGGAGAGAGTCGATAGGGAAAAAATGATGATCAGTATTTCAGGCAGGCAGTCGATAGGGGTAAAAAAGATGTCAGTATTTCAGGCAGGCAGCGACAGGGAAAAAATGATGTCATATTTCAGGCAGGCAGTCGACACAGGGAAAAAACACGATGTATATTTCAGGCAGGCAGCTGAACAGGAGAAAAACAGATGTATATTTCAGGCAGGCAGTCGATAGGGAAAAAAATGATGTCCAGTATTTCAGGCAGGCAGCTGACAAGGAGGAAAAACCACGATGTATATTTCAGGCAGGCAGTCGATAGGGAAAAAACCACGATGTATATTTCAGGCAGGCAGTCGATAGGGAAAAAACCCACGATGTATATTTCAGGCAGGCAGTCGATAGGGTAAAAAATGATGTCCAGTATTTCAGGTTGGCAGTTATTTATTTATTTTTATTTGGAGGATAATAGAATAAGCAATCATGTGCTTTTTTTTACATCCAGTCCCCATATGTACGCAGTTTTGTCAATTATGTCATTTGTTCCCACCGCCACATGGCTTACTTCCTCCGAAAAGTGGAACAGGTTTTAACATGTGCGCAAGATGTTCTGCGTGCGTTCGCACAAGGGACCTCGGTTTAGTCTCATCCGAAGGACTTCTGGGGAGAGTCGGCACTGATGTTAACTCCAGAGGAAAAATCCTCTTGAATGAGATTCAAACCCAAGTCAGTAGACCATGAGTGCTACACAGCGCATCGCGCTTCACTCTGACCGCTAAGCTATCCCACCCTGCTCGAGGCAGGCAGTGGATATGAGGTATAAAAAGGATGAGTATATTTCAGGCAGGCAGTGGATATGAGGTATAAAAAGGATGAATATATTTCAGGCAGGCGGTGGATATGGAAAAAATAAGGTATATTCAGAGGCAGAAGGAGAATAAATGATATAGTATTTCAGGCAGCAGTGAGTTTGATTCTAAAATGGATGTTTATGTTCGCGCATGTCATAGTAAAAACAAAGGATGACATAAATAGCACAGATATGATTAAAGGTGAATATATTCACACAGTGATGTGGTTAAAGGCATAATATTTAAATGTGGTAGTTGTTAGGAAAAAGGAGAAGTATAATTTAATATGTGTTATAAGGTAATATTTTCAGCACATGGATGTAGTATAAAGGATGAAGTATATTTCAGGCAGGCAGTGGATATGGAAAAAATAAGGTATATTCAAGGCAGGCGGTCGATATAAAGGGATGGGGGGGGGGGCAGAAGGATGAAATATACTTACTGATCATAGTTCTTGGGCAGCAGGGTGCCCAGTTCTTTGATTCTGTCGTTGATGTTGTACCGTCTCCTCCTCTCAACTGTCACACACACACACAAAGAACATAAAAGCTACAGATAGATTGAGCGACATAATCACAACTGATGTCTATCAAGCAAATATCATAAAATATGTGTGTACGATTGTTTTGAGAAAAGAGAAGTAAAATTTAATATGTTTTTAATGTACATCATTTTTTAGCCAATAGATGTTTATAACTGACGTTTGTTATAGTTGTGTCAAGCAAATCTACATGACTTTGATGAGAATTAAATATTCTGAATCTGAATCTCTCACACACACACACACTTGTCAGTTGTTGCTTTCAGCACAGTCTAAAGCATGTTTCAGACCACTAGGCATTGGTTCCAAACATGCAGGCCCTCCACCTATCAATCAACATGAACGTACACAATGAAAACCATAACTCATTCTTATCTTAAGTGTAACACGTTACATCAACAACCCAATCGCATGTATTCTCACTTTTCACTCAATCACCTACAATTACCCCAAGAGCAGCAGCACCACCCTTTACTTTGTTTTTCTTTTCTTGTCTGCATGTGTATTTGGTTTTCTATCAGAGTGGCTCTTTTTTCTCTACAGAATTTTACCAGGGGCAATTCTCTTGTTGCCGTGGATAATTTTACGTGTGCTAAATGCATGTAGCACCCTGGACCTCGGTTTATCGTCTCATCCGAGAGACTAGCACCCAGACTACTAGTTCACGGTCTAGTGGATGGGGGACAAAGTTTCAGGCACAAAATTGAGATCACACTTCCACCAGAAACTGTACTTCCACTTGAGACCACACCTCCAGAAGAGAATGCACTTCCAGAAGGGACTGCACTTTCATTTAAAACAGCTTCCACTGGAGACTGCACTTTCATTTAAAACAGCTTCCACTGGAGACTGCACTTTCATTTAAAACAGCTTCCACTGGAGACTGCACTTTCATTTAAAACAGCTTCCACTGGAGACTGCACTTTCATTTAACCCTAGTAGCGCGGTTCCCGGAATATTCCGGTAAAGGCGGGTCTAGGCTGTGTGGCGGATCCCGGAATATTCCGGGATGACGTGGGTGGTCATAGTTGAAAGCTTACTTTCGCTTTCAAAGGTCAGCCAATGAATGTTAAGGCCGTTGTAGGCCCGCAGAAAGGGGTGAAGGTCGTTTGACACACACAAGCAACGAAGAATCTGATTGGTTAAGAGTGTATTTTTATTTTTTTTCCGGACCAGCCGAGATCGTCTTCAACAAAAATGGCGGCCAGTGTTTGCACTAGAATTTCTTCAAGCGTTTTTCGAGCTTTTTTACAATATTGACAGCGAGGAGGAGTTTTAGAGGCTGGATTTGGTTGAAATAAACAATGAGAGAGATGATGAGGTAAGGATTGTGGAATATTTTTGAAAAACTTGGTAAAAATCGATCGCGATCGGACTGAATCGAGCGGTGCTAGTTTTTGCTGGATGGACTTCTTCGCTACTCGGCGATTTCGACATCACAGATTGTTTTACTTTATTTTGACGCAACGAGGCTTCGAAATAACTGTTGTTGAGTCAAATCGCTATGCTGCTGAATACTTTGCATCACATGAAATCAAGCGATCTTTGTATTTTCGTCATAGAAAGCCACCACTTCGCACATTCCGCCATGACGGTCGCGATGGTGTCGATCCTTTCGCTGAACTTTTCTGAGTATTTGGTGACCGTTAAAGCGATACAAACTCCTTATTTTTTGAAAACTAATGTCAAGAAATAGTGTTTACCTAATCATGACATTTATGCACCGCAAGAACTTTGCTTATCGTGTTAAAATCGATCTGGGGCCCTGACAATGGAACAGTGATCAGTAGTGCGCACACGATTTTTTGTTGTTGATTTTTTTTACATAATCATAATCACTACACATTATTATAAAATTACACTCATTTAAAAGCATATTATCTGTTCTTTCCAGTGATATATAGCTTAACACATTTAATTCAGTTTTATATATCAATATCAAGGGTTGTTTGAGCTCACCCTCCTCCAAAACAATGCTAGCCAATGTTAATTCAGCCAATAGAAGTGAGGCTTGTTGCTGCATATTCAGCGCTACTAGGGTTAAAACAGCTTCCACTGGAGACTGCACTTTCATCCGACACTAGTTCCACAGGAGAATGCAGTTCCACCCAAGATGGTTTGCACCGTGGACTGAGACTGCTTCCTTCCTTCGCTACTTCACATTTTCTCTCCGCAGTGAGGCTCACGCCCAAGAAGGTTTCCACCCCACTCTACTCCAAACATACACTATGTCATTCCTGTCTGCAGTCATCCAAATGTTTCAAGTAGACGTTACCTTCAAACACACCAAGAACTACATGAATGACTACAAATAGAAGGGGAAGGAAGGATATGTCACTTCTTCATGTTGCGGTCCCTTAAAAAAAAACCACAACAAAGGCTTTGCCATTCATGCACATTGTGGTTCTCTATGTCTATCTGCAACTCGCAACTTATTGTAGAAAAAAAAAATGGAGGTTGGTTCTTTTATCTCTATTATTGATGTTGGGTTTTTTTCCTTTATTTTGCATATTTTATACATTGCGTCCCCCGTCCCCCACACCCAAAGTCAAAGAAAGAAAACCAGGGTAAGTGACTACTCACTCATGTTGTGGTTGTCCTTCTTCTGCCTGTCTCTAGCCCACAGTTTCTGCTCCTCCTCCGACATCTGGTTTGGCGGGCTGATGTGACCTTGAAAGATGGTGGGCGGACAGGACGACGACGATTTGGAGCCCGACGATTCCACCTCCAGGGTGTAGGGCTGGTCGAACAGCGTCTGCTGCGGCATCTGGTGAGCACACAACGCCTATTCAAGCGCAAAGGTTAATGTGCATTTCATGATACGACAAAACCCTCCTGTAGTCACCAATAATATCTCCCCCCCCCCCCCCCCCCTCCTCCTATAAATTTTGCAGAGGCTGGAAGAAAGAAAAAAATGCTCGCATAAAAATGACAATACCACCCTCCCCCAACCCCCCTGATATATATATATATATATATTTTTTTTTTTTTTTTTTTTTTAACTTTTTTTTTTAAACCAAAAAAAAACGGAGAAAATGGGGGAACCCTCATCAACTTATACCATCTATATTCCACCAACACTCTCAATGGTAATGCGTTCTTCCTCAATGGAATATACATTCAATTAAAAAAAAAAATTTTAAGATAAAAAAATGCCGGAGGTACTTATTACAGCAACAACAAAAAGAAAATAGTTAATAACAATGATATGGAACTGTGCATCACCACATTACTCTATTCGGCAATGTCATGACAGTTTTCACTGTTTTCCATGACGTTCCCTTTTATTACACTGCTTCCTTACCTTTCCTTTCCTTTTATTCATTGACAAGACGATGAATCTTATCATTCAAGGGATGTGGCCAGAATCAGTGCTTTTTCAGCCAGTTTTTTTTTTTTGCCAGGTTCTTTTGTGTGTTTAATTCAACAGAATGAAGTATGAGTAATGACAGTCTGACAGTGAGGACACGGGTCTTAAGATAGGTGGCAGAAAGATAACAAATCCGTGCTACACTGATGATACAGCACTACTAGCCGATAACACCACCAGCATGAACAGAGTATGACACAGAGTAGATGTAACAGGAAGAAGAGCCAGTCTCAAGCTCAATGCCAAAAAGACAAAAGTGCTGCACGTTGCCACAACCAGCTGCCAAACACAGCATGAAGTAAAGATGGATAAAAATCCTCCAGAAAATGTCAGACTTTTAACTATCTCAGCTCCGTCAAAACAAATGACGGATCAAGTACCAAAGACATGAAACAAGAAGAGGAATGGCTAAAAGAAGAATGATCTGATCCAAGAACATCTAGAAAGATCGCAGTATTCCTTACCAGCTGCAAATGAAAATTTTACTGAAATGGCTTGTAAGGCCTGTCATGTTAACTGGCTGTGAGTCCTGGACAGTAAGAAAAGGTGATGGCAACAGAATGAAGCAGCTGAATGTGCTTTTTCAGGAGCCTCCTCAGGGTCAGTTGGACAGACAGAAGAACAGATGAAAGCAAACTACGCCAACTGGAAACAAGAAGAGAACTTCTATCGTTCATCAATGAAAGGAAAGATACGTAGGCCATGTGCTACAAAACTCAGAAACAGACCTCATGAAGACTGTCTTTCAAGGCAAAACTGAGGGAAAAAGAAAACAAGGTAGACCACCAGCTTCTCTCATTGGCAACATCCCCCAATTCTGGGGCATGAGAATCCATGAAGTGAGCAAGGCCAGTGAAAACTGGTACAAAACAAGGAGGATCATGTCAGTTAGTCAGTTATCTTCAGTTTAACGTCTATTTCCATTTAGTGATTTTAGACGGAACTGAACACCTGGTGACACCAACAGGACAGGAGATAGGAAAATGAGCTATGGTCAAGTCTGAGAAGGGACCATGAAGTAAAGCTAAAGGTGTCCCAAAACCTATGTGGTCGTAGGGGAGCGAGACGTCAGAGATCTCAACTTCTCAAGGGGCCAGCGTATTGAGGGCGGCGCCCATCTCCTCTCCCTCACTGTTTTACCTTCCCTGACCCTAAAGAAGGAGGTATCCATTTACAGCTGGGTGAACTGGGGGACTGTACTAAAGCCAAGGCGCGCAAACTGTCACCCATCCAATGGTAACCAGGCTCGATGCTGCTTAACCTGAGCTGGGGAAAGCGAGCGCTCCAACTACTGAGCTATCCAGTCCCCATGAGGAGGAGGATGAAAAAGACGAGAAGCAACAGAGTGACAACAACAACAACAACAGTAACATTCCAGAGGACTTACCGTGGACGACATCTGGGTGAGGGAGGGAGTGATGGACTGGAGGTCGCTGTCATGCTGGACGTCCACAGAGTTCTCCAGAATGAAGTCGTCCAGCAAAGCCATGTCATTCTGCCCAACAGCAACAAGAACAGCAATGTACAGTCAACCTCACGCTCCTCTTCTTCTTCTTGTGCTGCTTCTGACTCACTCCGTTTCTTTCAATACAACACAACCCAAAACTGGTCATAACGTATTGGTGGAACAGTTTGTTGTTGGGTTGGGTTTGTTTTTTTATTAACTGAAAATGTATGTGTAGAATGCATGCTTTGGGCATGTGTTAAAAAAATCCTATAACTTGCTTCATTTTTTTCTTTTTTAATGACTTAACAATAAAAATAATAGCCAAAACCCCCCACCTAAAAACACCCTGGCTAGTTTGTTACAAACAGATTCTGAGTTTCTACAGAGATTGCTAGGATTGCTACGAAGGCATTCTTTGCTTAGTGACACATGCATTAGTGAATAAATTTTAGTTTTATTGAGAAATGGTATTACCTGTGGCTTGCATGTGTGTGTTTGCTCATGAAGTTTCCAGAATATTCTACAGTATTCTAAGAGGTTCTAGAAGTTTCCAGATAGCCTCACTGTAACCAGAGACGTTTGTGTAATTTCCATAATGGTCTGGACAGTTCCTTCAGTTTCTGGAATCGTCTAGGGGGCCTGGTACTGTATGTATACAAGGGGCTGTTATCACAGAGGCAGGGAGGAGAGTCAGAGTAAGAAAGATGATCGTGAGGTGAGAAGGAAAGGCTGAACGGCAAAGGGGAGACAAGTGGAGATTGCCAGAAGAAGGGGCGAGAATTTGAAGGACTAGGAGAGCTATGATGACTGTGAAAGTCAATAACTGATGAAGCTCTTATTTAGTGAGTGTAGCCACAGAGTTTTGGATGTTGATCCACGGTGATTGTGGAAAGGATTTTTCCTTTTTGTTTTGAAATGTTTGTACTGGAAATGAATATGTTTTGAAATGATTTAGTAGAATAAAAGAAATCCAACTAGATTCCTGAGTCAACTTGTGCTTTGTCTGGATGTGATTCACGAGAGATAGGAAACCAACTCTTGGCATTTCAGTCAGCATTCTATTCCACTGGAGTGTTTTCAAAACAAAGAGTTAGTTCTTCAAAGAACCACGTGACAGTTACAGCAGGTAGTTATGGATGGCACAAAAATAGCCAGCATTTTTCTTCTTCTGTATTTTAAGGTATAATTTGAACATTCTCAAAACCTAATCAGAACCACACAACAAAAACCCTGTAAACTTCAAAAGTAAACATAATGAACTTTCTGATCATATGAAATAAGTATGCTTAAAAAAAGGTATGTATGTATGTATATGCTCTTATCGTTTTGCTCAAGAATACTGAATTTTTAAGCAATAGCTAACATGGTTCCTAGAGGCAGAGTGAACACGCCAGTTTTGCTGCAACTTTGGACAACGTTCAAGAAGTCCCCACTTGCAAATATTTACATTTCTTTGCTGAGGCTGTACCTCCCAACCTCCCTGCATGCGGCCAGACCACAGTGCTGGTAAGCAACAGCGGACAACATTCACATGTCTACATGTACATACACACACACAAACATGAGCCCTGTACCTCAACAGCTTCAGTCTGCCTGCTGTAGCCGGTCAGCTTTTTGCCTACTGCACAAAACAGGTCTTTCCTCCACTCCAAGTACTTAGGGCACCCCCATCTATCACCACCAACCTGACACTAAGCTTTGGGATCTACCTACCCGCCTTCTCCTCTTGACGGGCCTTAACAGCTCTTTGGCCAACTCACTCTGCGACAGGGAGCCCACCCCAGCCCTCACCTCTTCCAGCCCGACGGACAGAACCCCGTCCATCTCGGTGGGGGCCGAGCCAGACACCCACTGCTGGTCCACCGTGGCCGGGATGGCCAGGTTGGGCATCGAGTGGGCGGGCAGGTGGTGGTCGTCAGAGTTGACGATGAAGCTCTTGACCGCCTGCTCCTGCTTCTGCTTGATGTGGTACTTGGTCGGGTGCTGCAGCTGCGTCTTCACCTGCTCCACACACCAAACAGCAGTGCATTATCCTCCATATAAAAGAATAACATAAATAAATTAAAATAAAAACAAAACACACTGACTGCTCTGTCCTCTTCCTGCCTTCAAAGGCCAGTCATATACATGTGTATATGTATATGTTTCAATGCATTACTGTATAAACACAAACTGTGTGTGCGTGTGTATGTATATGTGGTAATTTGTATTTTTCAATGTATTGTCTTATCAATTTTCCTCTTTTAACTGGTTTAATTTAATGGTAAAGGATGCAATAATGTAGTATTTCAGTATAATCATTAAGAAATTTGTTCTTAGATAGATGGCTTGATGAAAAAAAGCAAATGCATTGGTTATTCAATGTACCATCTGGAAATAAAATTTTGACTTGACTTTGACTTGACTTGACTTCAAGTGTGCACACACACACACAAGCACAAATTGCAGCGCACACACACACACACACACACACACACACAAACTACAGTGAGTACTAGTAAGGAAGTAGGGTGAACAGCTGCTTGTTACAGGAACATGGTAAATAATATGAAATTGAAGTATACTCTGAAAAATATTAGAAACAACAACAAAAACTAATATGTGAAAAAATCTACCAATAATTTCATTTTATCTGTTAAACTATCCAATTCCAAAGTTTCAGGACTCCCGCAGAAAAAAAAAAGGATCTCTAAAAATCTTGGATCTCGAGCATATACTTTTTTTCTTTGAGGAAAGAAATATTTGCAATAAGAAAAAAAGGGATGCTTTCTGACACAAAGCCAACCTTTCCCAATTCATACAAATTATCTCCCTTTAGCTGTATGCCCAGGACTCCATTACAAGCACACAAAAGTTTCAAGCTTCTGTCAAAATACAAATATAATGGCAAACATTTTACTGAAATAAAAAATATGGTGGTAACCATTTTACTGAAATGAAAATATGGCAAACATGTTACTGAAAAAAGAATATGGCAAACCTTATAAAACTCAAATAAATTTGTACACGTATACATGTACAGAAAGTACAAGCTTTCAAAATGAAATAAGACACAAGTTTCATCAAAATCAGACTTTAGAGTGGAAGACATTTATAACTTGTTGATGGCTTTTCCCTTTCAGAGCCTGCCACAAAGCCAACACATTTTTTGTCGCATGAAATATAATGACTATAACGACAGGGATCTATCTCGCGACTTGTCAAACTAATTAGCTTTCAATTTTTAATTCTCTTTCAGGTGTCCCATGCAGACGGAGGATTACCTGCAGGACTTTGGGCGGCACCTCAGCGCTGTGGTACATGGCCGGCATGGCGATGGTCTGGGACTGCTGCTGCTGCTGCCGTTGCTGCTGCTGCTGCTTCTCCCTCTCCTCCATGTCCAGAACCTGCTGCCGCTCCAGCGTCTGCCGCAGCTGCGTACGCGACCCCATGTTGATGTTCCTCAAGTCTGTGCGTGGGCTGCAACACCACAACAGGGACACACAATGTATGCACGCCAGGTTTTCAGCACTACCTGGGACAGGATTTCTGCTACAGCTGCAAGCCTGATCGGGTACTAAGTCAATCAGTGGTGCTTCTGAAATGTGTAGACCTGGCCAGGACCTCTTCAACACAGACCCATGTCAGTTGTGGTAAGTAATGTTAACTGAAAACATGACGTGTAGGTTTGCGACTTAGAGCTACTACAAAGTGCCACAGGTATGCCTAGCTTTCCTCCATCCATGGGGCTTAGTGAGGTTTCTGAGGAGATGTGTCCCATGCCAGTCCTTCATGCATCAGGTGAATGTGTGCACGCCTTAGCCATCTCTGCCTGTGCCTTTGCGGAGCTCTGTGTTTGATTCTTATGGAAAGTTAGTGTAGTGTGTACAATTATTAGAGGAACTGTGTAGACAGGGTGTACACAGTGGAATTGTGTATTGTGTACAATTCTTTGTGGAACTATGTTGTGTGTACAATTCCTTGTGGAATTGTGTAGTCACTAGTGTGTACAATTACTAGTGGAACTGTGTAGTGTGTACAATTATTAGTGGAACTGTGTATTGTGTACAATTCTTTGTGGAACTATGTAGTGTGTACAATTCCTTGTGGAACTGTGTAGACACTAGTGTGTACAATTATTAGTGGAACTGTGTAGTGTGTACAATTATTAGTGGAACTGTGTAGTGTGTACAATTCCTAGTGGAACTGTGTAGTGTGTACAACTGTAATGTTAGTGGAACTGTGTAATGTGTACAATTATTAGTGGAACTGTGTAGTGTGTACAACTGTTAGTGGAACTGTGTAGTGTGTACAACTGTAAGTGGAACTGTGTAGTGTGTACAACTGTTAGTGGAACTGTGTAGTGTGTACAACTGTAAGTGGAACTGTGTAGTGTGTACAACTGTAAGTGGAACTGTGTAGTGTGTACAACTGTTAGTGGAACTGTGTAGTGTGTACAACTGTTAGTGGAACTGTGTAGTGTGTACAACTGTTAGTGGAACTGTGTAGTGTGTACAACTGTAAGTGGAACTGTGTAGTGTGTACAACTGTTAGTGGAACTGTGTAGTGTGTACAACTGTAGTGTTAGTGGAACTGTGTAGTGTGTACAACTGTTAGTGGAACTGTGTAGAGTGTACAACTGTTAGTGGAACTGTGTAGTGTGTACAACTGTAGTGTTAGTGGAACTGTGTAGTGTGTACAACTGTAAGTGGAACTGTGTAGTGTGTACAACTGTAGTGTTAGTGGAACTGTGTAGAGTGTACAACTGTAGTGTTAGTGGAACTGTGTAGTGTGTACAACTGTAGTGTTAATGGAACTGTGTAGTGTGTACAACTGTTAGTGGAACTGTGTAGTGTGTACAACTGTAGTGTTAGTGGAACTGTGTAGTGTGTACAACTGTAGTGTTAGTGGAACTGTGTAGTGTGTACAACTGTATAGTGTGTACAACTGTTAGTGGAACTGTGTAGTGTGTACAACTGTTAGTGGAACTGTGTAGTGTGTACAACTGTAGTGTTAGTGGAACTGTGTAGTGTGTACAACTGTTAGTGGAACTGTGTAGAGTGTACAACTGTTAGTGGAACTGTGTAGTGTGTACAACTGTTAGTGGAACTGTGTAGTGTGTACAACTGTAGTGTTAGTGGAACTGTGTAGTGTGTACAACTGTTAGTGGAACTGTGTGGTGTGTACAACTGTAGTGTTAGTGGAACTGTGTGGTGTGTACAACTGTAGTGTTAGTGGAACTGTGTAGTGTGTACAACTGTTAGTGGAACTGTGTAGTGTGTACAACTGTTAGACTGTTAGTGGAACTGTGTAGTGTGTACAACTGTAGTGTTGGTGGAACTGTGTAGAGTGTACAACTGTTAGTGGAACTGTGTAGTGTGTACAACTGTTAGTGGAACTGTGTAGTGTGTACAACTGCTAGTGGAACTGTGTAGTGTGTACAACTGTTAGTGGAACTGTGTGGTGTGTACAACTGTAGTGTTAGTGGAACTGTGTAGTGTGTACAACTGTTAGTGGAACTGTGTGGTGTGTACAACTGTTAGTGGAACTGTGTAGTGTGTACAACTGTAGTGTTAGTGGAACTGTGTAGTGTATACAACTGTTAGTGGAACTGTGTAGTGTGTACAACTGTAGTGTTAGTGGAACTGTGTAGTGTGTACAACTGTTAGTGGAACTGTGTAGTGTGTACAACTGTTAGTGGAACTGTGTAGTGTGTACAACTGTAGTGTTAGTGGAACTGTGTAGTGTGTACAACTGTAGTGTTAGTGGAACTGTGTAGTGTGTACAACTGTAAGTGGAACTGTGTAGTGTGTACAACTGTAAGTGGAACTGTGTAGTGTGTACAACTGTAAGTGGAACTGTGTAGTGTGTACAACTGTTAGTGGAACTGTGTAGTGTGTACAACTGTTAGTGGAACTGTGTAGTGTGTACAACTGTGTGAACTGTGTAGTGGAAACTGTGTAGTGTGTACAACTGTAGTGTTAGTGGAACTGTGTAGTGTGTACAACTGTAGTGTTAGTGGAACTGTGTAGTGTGTACAACTGTTAGTGGAACTGTGTAGAGTGTACAACTGTTAGTGGAACTGTGTAGTGTGTACAACTGTAGTGTTAGTGGAACTGTGTAGTGTGTACAACTGTTAGACTGTTAGTGGAACTGTGTGGTGTGTACAACTGTAGTGTTAGTGGAACTGTGTAGTGTGTACAACTGTAGTGTTAGTGGAACTGTGTAGTGTGTACAACTGTAGTGTTAGTGGAACTGTGTAGTGTGTACAACTGTAGTGTTAGTGGAACTGTGTAGTGTGTACAACTGTTAGTGGAACTGTGTGGTGTGTACAACTGTAGTGTTAGTGGAACTGTGTAGTGTGTACAACTGTAGTGTTAGTGGAACTGTGTAGTGTGTACAACTGTTAGTGGAACTGTGTAGTGTGTACAACTGTAGTGTTAGTGGAACTGTGTAGTGTGTACAACTGTAGTGTTAGTGGAACTGTGTAGTGTGTACAACTGTAGTGTTAGTGGAACTGTGTAGTGTGTACAACTGTAGTGTTAGTGGAACTGTGTAGTGTGTACAACTGTAGTGTTAGTGGAACTGTGTAGTGTGTACAACTGTTAGTGGAACTGTGTGGTGTGTACAACTGTAGTGTTAGTGGAACTGTGTAGTGTGTACAACTGTAAGTGGAACTGTGTGGTGTGTACAACTGTAGTGTTAGTGGAACTGTGTAGTGTGTACAACTGTAGTGTTAGTGGAACTGTGTAGTGTGTACAACTGTTAGTGGAACTGTGTGGTGTGTACAACTGTAGTGTTAGTGGAACTGTGTAGTGTGTACAACTGTAGTGTTAGTGGAACTGTGTAGTGTGTACAACTGTTAGTGGAACTGTGTGGTGTGTACAACTGTAGTGTTAGTGGAACTGTGTAGTGTGTACAACTGTAGTGTTAGTGGAACTGTGTAGTGTGTACAACTGTAGTGTTAGTGGAACTGTGTAGTGTGTACAACTGTAGTGTTAGTGGAACTGTGTAGTGTGTACAACTGTAGTGTTAATAGAACTGTGTAGTGTGTACAACTGTTAGTGGAACTGTGTAGTGTGTACAACTGTTAGTGGAACTGTGTAGTGTGTACAACTGTTAGTGGAACTGTGTAGTGTGTACAAGTGTTAGTGGAACTGTGTAGTGTGTACAACTGTAGTGTTAGTGGAACTGTGTAGTGTGTACAACTGTAGTGTTAGTGGAACTGTGTAGTGTGTACAACTGTAGTGTTAATAGAACTGTGTAGTGTGTACAACTGTTAGTGGAACTGTGTAGTGTGTACAACTGTTAGTGGAACTGTGTCGTGTGTACAACTGTTAGTGGAACTGTGTGGTGTGTACAACTGTAGTGTTAGTGGAACTGTGTAGTGTGTACAACTGTAAGTGGAACTGTGTAGTGTGTACAACTGTAGTGTTAGTGGAACTGTGTAGTGTGTACAACTGTAGTGTTAATAGAACTGTGTAGTGTGTACAACTGTTAGTGGAACTGTGTAGTGTGTACAACTGTTAGTGGAACTGTGTAGTGTGTACAACTGTTAGTGGAACTGTGTAGTGTGTACAACTGTTAGTGGAACTGTGTAGTGTGTACAACTGTTAGTGGAACTGTGTAGTGTGTACAACTGTTAGTGGAACTGTGTAGTGTGTACAACTGTTAGTGGAACTGTGTAGTGTGTACAACTGTTAGTGGAACTGTGTGGTGTGTACAACTGTTAGTGGAACTGTGTGGTGTGTACAACTGTAGTGTTAGTGGAACTGTGTGGTGTGTACAACTGTTAGACTGTTAGTGGAACTGTGTAGTGTGTACAACTGTTAGTGGAACTGTGTAGTGTGTAGAACTGTAGTGTTAGTGGAACTGTGTAGTGTATACAAATCTCAGAGTCAGAGGAACTTAACTGGGTAGAATTCTGAGCAAAATTTTGTAATTGTAACCCTTAGTGGAATTTTGTGTCCGATTCTTAGTTCTAAGTGGAACTATGCTTACAATTCTCAGTAGCATGTGTAAGAAGAACTAAGTGTGCCATTGTAAGTGGAACTATATGTATGATTCTAAGTGGAACTATGTGTGCCATTCTAAGTGGACTATGTGTATGATTCTAAGTGGAACTATGTGTGCCATTCTATTTCTAAGTGGAACTATGAGTATGACTCTCAGTGGAACGTGTAAGTGGAAAATCCTATGTGCGCCAATCTAAATAGAACTATGCATACAATTCTCAGTGGAACATGTAAGTGGAACTATGTGCGCCATTCTAAGTGGAACTATGTGTGCCATTCTAACTTATCTAAGTGGAACTATGAGTATAACACTTTTTCAGTGAAACGTGTAAGTGGAAAATCAGGGACTATGTAACTTGTCAGTATACAAAACTTTTTCAGTGGAACATGTAAGTGGAAAATCAGGGACTGTAAGTATACAAAACTTTCTCTGGAGCGTGGAAGTGGAAAATCAGGGACTATGTAAGTATACAAAACTTTTTGAGTTTTCTCTAGAGCATGAAAGTGGAAAATCAGGGACTATGTAAGTATAGTTAGTATACAAAACTTTCTCTGGAGCATGTAACTAAGTGGAAAATCAGGGACTATGTGTACCGTACTAGGTTGAAGGTCTATTTCTGTGTACAATTCTTTGAACTGTGTGTGTGTACATTTACATGTGCCTTAATGGAGCTGTATACAAACTACAATTATTTACAGTGAAAGTGTGTAAACTTACAATGCTCAGAGGAACTCTGTGTGTGTGTGTGTGTTGTGTGTGTGCGTGTTGGTGTGTTTAAACATGCTTAGAGGAACTGTACACAGTTCTTTATGGAACTGTGTGAATTTATACAGTATGATTCTCAGTGGGGTTGTGAGTGTGTGTCTTGATGGAACTGTCAGTATAGTGTGCCTTAGTTAAAAGAACTAGAACTGCACAATTCTTTGTGGAACTTCTGCCCTTTCCTCTGTAAATGATTAGGAATCAACGGTGAAAATGAAACAATGTTAAATTTGAAAATGGAATCCTATGAATCTTACACGATAAAAAGAAAAAATATATTATTTTTGTGATATTCTTTTTCTTCTTTACTAAAGTAAAAGTATAAAACATAATATTAAATTTGAAAATGGAATCCTATGAATCTTACATGATAAAAAGAAAAAAAAATTATGTTTGTGATATTCTTCTTCTTCTTTACTAAAGTCTAAAGGAACAAAGGTGTTAGTCTAGGCAAACGGGTGTATTGCACTATTGCAGTCACAATTTTTCTCTTCTATTAGTCAAGATCAGTCTTTTGCTTTGGTTTAAAAAAAAAAAAAAAAAGATCAGTGCATATATCATTACGTTATGAAAATTTAAAATATATACTTTCCTTAATTTTATAAAAAAAAATTCAAAACCCATCAAAAGCCACGCAGTTTAGTGTCTTTTTCTTTCAAGAGCAAGCAATTTAACACACACACTACACAGTCTCTCTCTCTCTCTCTGTCACACACACACAAACACACAAAACTGCACAAAGGTCGGTCTTCCCAAATCCAAAAATACACCACATGAATGATAATTAAAAGCCTGGCATTCATGAATTCATGGAGTGTAAAGGCCACACTTTATTTACAGTCGAACTTTCCCCTTTAGCCCAGGGACCCAGCTGCAGCAGCAGCAGCAAAATTAATTAAGAACTACTACTGTAACAAAAATGACTTACTTATTTTCTGGCAGGGGATGGAATACAGAGCCTAGAAGTACTAGTACTGTACTAGTACAGTAGCAGTTCTAACTTAGATTAGAACATCCCACTCGTGATGTCAATCTGGGGGTTACTGACTAGGGTTTGGATTCCAGTCTCCACTGAAAAGTCTGTTCAAGGACCACTGTTTGACATGGAGTTAACGCCAAGCATCAACCGAAACAGTGAAAGTCTTTTACAAGGTGAGACTAGTATTAGCAGTATTCAGTAGCATCACTACCATTAGAAACAAAGACCTGTGCACTGTGTAAAACAACTTAAACAAGTAGAGCATCTTGTGCACACATTCGTTTCATTTTCAACGTGTTCCTGTCATGAAGTTCTGAAAGAAGGCTTATAGTTATTATAATTGATATTATGGCCCAGGTGGGATGGATGGCATAATGATAATTACTGATAAAGTGATAAACATGTCAGGCATGTGACCTGGGCCATGGAGAGGGATGGAGTCGGCAACGTTTTCACAAGACAAGACAAACTACAGTCTGCAACATTCAGTGACTGCAGCGGTACCCTGATGATACATTACAAGCTCAAGGTGTTTAGGGGAGAAGTCAAGTAGCAGAATAATATCAATATAAAAATTTGTTTAAAAAGAAGACGACTATCCAGTCAGTTGGTAATATTTCTTCTTCCAACTCAAAGGCAATGAACGGTGAGCTATCCATATCAATTTTAACCCCTTTCATCCAGCCCTGGGTGGGGATGCTCCACGTGTACACAACTAGAGAGAGGCAACAAGTGTAGGCCTGTGCCTCAACTTTGCTCTTTGAACAGTCTTTTGTCTCTGGATCAATAGTGGAACATGCGCTGTCATTTTCAGCGCAGGTACATCGGCCATAGGCCCCTCCCCTCCTCTGCTGGTCCTCATTAGAACTGAAGTCACAACTGCTCTAGTCTAAGCAGTAAAAGTGGCAGGCTTTTTGTCTTCTTTTTATATCAATTACTTTGGTGGAAGGATAATGGATAGAAAGACATGCAGGCTTCTGCCACGTCATGCAATCAATAAATTATATGGCATCATTTTGTTGTCAGTGTACACTATGTACAGTGTGTGACGTGTGTACAGTGTGTGTGTGTGTGTTTGTGTGTAGTGTATTAATTAAATGTATGCATGAACATGTAAACTATTCTAGTTTATTGTTACTGAGCAGAAAAAGCCTACTATTTATTTATTTTATTTTTTTAATTTATACCACTTTAAGACATGAGATTTATCTGCGTGAAATTCGGGCTGCTCTCCCCAGAGAGAGTGTGTCGCTACAAGAGCAGCGATTTTGTTTGTTTATTTTTTGGTTTCCCTATCAGAGTAGCTTTTTTCTAAGAACTTTGCCAGGGACAACTCTCTCGTTGCCGTGGGTTCTTTTACGTGCACTGAATAATTATGTGTAACACACTGGACCTCGGTTTATCGTCTCATCTGAAAGACTAGTGCCTAGACCACCACTCAGGGTCTAATGGATAGGGGTAAAGTTTCGGCCCGAAACTTTTATATGACCATGAAAGTAAACAGGTTTTTAAAAAAAACAAATTTATACATAAATACATGTAGATTTCTAAGCATCTCTTCTATAAATATAATCTGATGATACTTATGGGCTTTAATCTCAATATATATCATTTTGTTCTTGATTTAATTTTTCATTGCTGCAATATACTTGTAATTTAATGGAAACATGAGCTTCTGTCAAAGATGATTATTAAGTTTGTAATTCAGTTTTAATTTTCTTATTTTTTCCATCATCATTGAAGACATTCTTAGGAACAAATGGAAATTGTTTTGAGATATATTATAATGATGCAACAGTGCTAGTAATGTGTCTTGCTAATAATGTTCACTATATCAGTATACGAGTATATATATATATATAATCAAATGTTTGACAACTTAAATGATTCAACAGAACACAGTTGTAAACTTATTAGATACAGTACAACTACAAAGCTATGCTGCATATGTATACACACAGCTTTGCCAAAGGTCAGTTTCAAACCGGACCTGTGTATACACATTTCAAACTATCTTCCTGCTACGTTAACAAAAACCCCGCTTTTCTTCCTCTCCACTTTTATTTTTCAAGGTTACATATCATTAATAGCTTTATTATTAGAAGTTAGATTTTTGCTGGCAAACCACTTGCAATGCAACGAGTACTGTTCTTTAAACAATGAGCCGTGTATACAATGACTTAACGAATAGTTAAGTATTTGGTACTTGTACTTTTCTTTTGTTTAAAGTATACAATCCATTCTGTCCACAGAGCTTTCAACTTGCTGTTGAGCAGTGTGGGCCTCATTGGGGACACAAGTACTGCCAATGTGAACATGATACAGACACACACAGTAGGTGGCAACTATTTAGACTGTAGTGTAGCTCAAGAGAGTCAGTAAACATGTTTCCACACCAGTAAGCTTAGGCCAAGCCACCCCCCAGCCTTGTCAGCCAACCATTCCCTTTTCCTTTCACTTCAGTTTCTTGTTCTTTCTCCACTACCTGCTGCTTCTTTTTTTTTTTTTTTTTAAATCTTCAACAGAAGTTTAACTCTTAAGCTCAAACAACTGTGTGTCCAAATGCACCCAAATCATAAATTTTATTACTTGTACCTGCACAAGAATGAGCTGGGCATTTTAAGCTCTGACAATTTTTTTTTTTTTTTGGGGTGGGGGGGGGGGGGGGGGGTAGGGGGAAGATGGGGGCAAGTTCAGTTTAAAAACTTGTCAAATGTTCTGAAATGTGTTCTTTTTCAGTTTTTGGCTCTGTGTGTTCATTCTTGTATTTAACATCTGTTCACTATAAACTTGTGATATTAGACAGAGCTCTGTGTGTGTGTTTGTGTGTGTGTGTGTCAGTGTGTGTGAGAGTGTGTGCATGTGTGCGTGTGTCACTGTGCGTGTATGCGTGCATGAGTGCATGTGTGTATGCATGCACAGCGCTACAAACTACTAGTACTACTACTGTACAGATGCACACAAAAGTGTGTCTGTGTGTGTGTGCGCGTGTACTGTATGTATGCACAGTTTGCACTATGTAGTACAATTATTTACTATCAATGTATCATTTTACTAGCCTAGATACATGTGTACACAATACATTATACAGGGGTATTACTATTAGTCTACTACTAATACAGTATTAATATAAATTACTTTATATAAACTGAACATTAGGTACATGGGTCGATAATGTTTTTCTGGCTCCTTGGATAGAGCTTTGAGGTTCACTGATGCCAATGGTCAGATTTTGCTGACATTATAGATTATACACATGAATATTGTGTTGTGACATAACAGCTATTAATGGCATTTGCCATTATTGTCTATCATTGATATTCATTATTGCATTAAGTTAAGGTGACCACACTCTGACTTTGGGAATAAAGTAAAGATTAGAAACAAAACACCAGTGTGCATGCATTTTTCAAAAACCTTGTCAACTGTTCCTACCAACAAAATAGCCTACTCTTCCGGAAGGTTTTATGTGTGCAAGATTTACAACAAAACCTCTGAATCCATGGTTTCACTGCCTATAAATAATGCTACATCACATCAACTGTGTATGTAATTAATTATTATAAATATCTATCATAATATATGCCAAGGTTTTTTTTTATTTCAAACTAGTGTACAACCTATCCACTGGTATCCAGTGTGTTGAAGTTTACAATCTCACATAATACTATTAGTCACAATGATTGCGATGTGTGATGGCCGAAAGAGTGTATTTCTGGTTAACCCACAGCCATAGGAGAAGAGCTTTATCAGTTTTATGGGATACTCAGTGCTGAGTAATGTCTCATTGTCTGACACTTCAACTATAACTATGACAGTAAATATAGTAATAAATTTGGCGTTTTCTTAATAATATCAATTTGAATTAGAATATCATGCCAATCAATTTGATGTACTTCAACTCTACACATTGCACATAATGAGAAGAAGAAGAAGAAGAACCAATCAAATTCAACTTTTTTTTTTAAACCCACCTAAGT
>CM054146.1:6969142-6974142 GCA_028751875.1 Rapana venosa
TAATATGAAACAAACGCAAGCACAAACTAACATAGGTAGCATTCTAAAAGCATGACGCAGCAATTCAACTCCGATACTCAGTCATCGTCATGCATACCATACATTTTTTTAAAGTTTTTTTTTTTAAGTTTAAGTTAAAAGTTTGTTTGTTTTTAAATAAAAAAGCTGGCTTACCACAAATAATCGTCGGCTTGCAGATACAAGTCGTAGTCTGGGTGAAGCATGGCCATAGCCTAGCAGCCACACAACTTCACAGCAACTGTCTTTAAACACACGACCTGTAGAGGACTATCGGTGAATTTCACAGCAGTTTCTTTTCCTTAATTTTTTACACGACCTGCAGAGCTGTAAGTGAGTAGCTGATCCACCAGGCTCAGCTAGCCTGGCCAAAAAATAAAGCAACCAAGAAACAAAATCCGCGCAGAGCCTCCAACCCGCTTGAAAGAAAAAGTCAAGTCCAGAAGTCAAAGTGAAGTCCCCAAAGCAGCAGTGAAGGGAAGTAAGCCTGACTGTTGGGTGACTGGTCAGTCTGTGGATAGGCCACTCAGCGCAACAACAATCTTCTTCTTCGTCGTCGTGGTCGTGGTCGTGGAACGCTCAGACCAACCTCTGACACAGAGAGGGAACGAGAAAGAAAAAGAGAGAGAGAGAGAGAGGCCGTCAAACTTCCCCGCGGTTGTGAAGTCAAGAAAGTCCCAGTCAAAAGTTAAGTCTCAAAGGCAACGGGGCAGTAGAGCTGTTGGGTAGGTAGCCTGGCTGCACCAGAGTGAGTAGGCCCACAATGACAGCAATCTTCGTCTTGGATGAACACCCACACAACACACAGACAACACACAGAGAACACACTGAGAACACACCCTGACAGACAATACAAAGAGAACACACCCTCCCCGCCGGCAGTCAACACTTCGTTACACTACACGCATCTTCCCACCACCACCACCACCACCCTCAACCCCACTCCCCGCTTGCTTCTCCCCTCCCTCTCCCCCCTCTCCCCTCCCCCCCCCCCCCTCACCTGTCCAAGAAGCAGAGCCCAGCCCAATCCTCTCTCCAGTGATAAAAAAAATATTGACCAGCCTTCAGGCATCAGAACCTAATCGAAGATAACTAACGTAGCGTTCTTTTACGCGCGCAAGTGGTTGCTAAGTTTTTAGAGAGCTGTGGTTTTTACTTGTCAATAAAGGGTAGGCCTATCTTTTTTTTATCGGCCTCTGCCGCTGATCTTTGATAGAAAGCTGGCTGAAAAACGTACCGGGTAGTGGTGGTTGGTTGGTTGGTGTATCGATAAACTCTCCTGCAATCGGATTACTTCGCTGGGACTCTGATAATTCTAGTCAACAAACAAACAAAAGCAAACAAACAAACAAGGGGAAAGAGCAAGCTAAGGCCTTCTCTAGTTGTGACACCGCCCAGGCAGTGGAGGGGGGGGGGGGGGGGGGGGGGGGCGTGGGATTTTCAACATTTTGATTGGATTTGATTTGACGTAGTTTACAGCCACACCAACGGCACCGGCCAAGGTATCAGGGCAGTGATCACCGCTATGAGTGTCCAGCACTGACCTGGACACTTAATAATAATAATAATAATAATAATAATAATAATAATAATGTATGGAATTTATATAGCGCTGAATCTTGTAAAGCAACAAATCAAAGCGCTCAGATGACTTTTTTTAAAAATCGAGGATAATGGAATAAGCACTCATGTGCTTTTTTTACATCCAGTCCCCGTGTGTATGCGGTTTTGTAAATTTTGTCATCTGTTCCCACCGGCACACAATGGCCTACTCTTTCGAAAAGCGCAACAGGATTTAACGTGTGCGCAAAATGTTCTGCATGCGTTCGCACACGGGGCCTCGGTTTATAGTCTCATCCGAAGGACACACTTCTTCTCGTCTATTTCCTGCCCTTTTTCCCATAGAAAGACTTTTTTTTAAGCCAAAAAAACAATTCTCTCCCACTCCGAAGTCGGATGCGCTAGGCTAGGTCTGACTTGTCAGGCACCTAACGGCAACCCTACGCATTTTCGCCCTTTTCCCTTTCTCCCAATTAATAATAATAACAACAACAACAATAATAATAATAATAATAATATATGGAATTTATATAGCGCTGAATCTTGTAAAAAAACAAACAAATCGAAGCGCTTAATTCCTCGGCTGGCGCTGCGAGGTTAGCTTATCAATGCTGAAATTTTTGCGTATACAACCCCCCCCCCCCCCCCAATTTAAACAGCCGCATTCCGACTTGGCGGCCATTTTTCCCCTGACAGACAATAGTTGCTGTCTCAGCCTTCCACTCCAGAAGTGACACTTAATCACAGGAGGTGTTGACTGCAGTCGTCACTGTTGCTTTGGCAGCTGGCTGGTGGGGTCAGCCCTGTCCACACCGCTGATTAACAACTGATTTATAAATCTCTTCGCCGTCGTCGAAACAACTGATAAACCTCGTCGTCGAGCGCTCAAACAGCAACTATTGTCATCTGTCAGATGTGCGAAAATGCGTTGCGCTGCCGTTAAAGTCTTCTTGCGGGGGGGGGGGGGGGGGGGGGGGGGGGGGGGGGGGGGGGGGGGGGGGGGGGGGGAGGGGGGGGGGGGGGAAAGGGGGGGGGGAGGCTAGAGAATGGACTAAGAAGACAGAAAATAAGACAAGAAGGTGACAGGAAGAAAAGGAACAAGGCAGCAGACACAAAGAGAGGGGATTGCTAGGACAGAACTTGCAGAGGGTGGGGAAGCTCTTTACACCGACAAGCCTCCGGCATCCCCATGAAGGAAACTGCTCAACATCGCTGAGGTCATCACCAGACCAAAGTCACTGGGGCTGCCGAATCCAAGACAATGATCCTGGTGAACGAGGATGATGCCATCATGCTGCTATGGAAGTGCATGTACTTTTGAGACTACTTGACAGAGCTGTACTCTACGCTTCCTATCCTATCCCGGCGTCAACCAGGCCTGAGAGATACAGACACCTGCAATGTTGGCCAGGTAATTTGAGCAACACTGTCAAAATTGCATTGGTCGTAAAATGAATGAAGCTTAACAGTGTGGTCCCAGTCTTGTCAATGAGCTCACAGACGACAGCAAGCTAGCTCCCTCTCTCTCTCTCTCTCTCTCTCTCCCTCCCTCTCTCTCTCTCCCTTTCTCTCTCTCTCCTCTCTCTCTCTCTCTCTCCGTCCCTCTCTCTCTCTCTCTCTCTTCCCTCCTCTCTCTCTCTCCCTTTCTCCTCTCTCCCTCTCTCTCTCTCTCTCTCTCTCTCTCCCTTTCTCTCTCTCTCCTCTCTCTCTCTCTCTCTCTCCCTTTCTCTCTCTCTCCCCTCTCTCTCTCTATCTCTCTCTCTCTCTCTCCCTCTCTCTCTCTCTCTCTCCCTCTCTCTCTTTCTCTTCTCTCTCTCTCTCTTCCCTCTCTCTCTCTCTCTCTCTCTCTCTTTCTCTCTCTCTCTCCCTCTCTCTCTCTCCCTCTCTCTCTCTCTCCTCTCTCTCTTTCTCTCTCTCTCTCTTCTCCCTCACTCTCTCTCTCTCTCTCTCTCTCTCTCTCTCTCCCTCTCTCTCTCTCCCTCTCTCTCTCTCCCTCTCTGTCTCTCTCTCTCTCTCTGTCTCTCTCCCCCCTCTCTCTCTCTCCCTTTCTCTCTCTCCCTCTCTCTCTCTCTCTCCCCCCCCCCTCTTCTCTCTCTCTCCCCCCCCCCCTCTCTCTCTAGGTAGGAAGGAAGGAAGGAAGGAGCAGGCTGCAGTGTGACCATCCTTCAGGACTTCAGCCCTCCTCCTCCTCCGTTGTTCAGCCAGGACCACGCTGCTCCACACCGCGCCATGGCGGCGGCTCCAGCACTTGTCTTCTCCCTCCTTCTGCCCGGTCCCTGGGCTGCAGCTCCCAGGGTCAGCAATGGCGGCCAGATGTTGCCTCTGCCACCGGTTATCCCCCACCATGTAGGGAGCCACATTCCGACTTCGGGAATGGTGACGACATCACGCGTTTTGGAAATGTTGTCATCCGTTCCTACCGGCACACAGTCGCCTACTCCTCCGAAAGGCAGAACGGGCTTTTCACGTGCGCGCAAGATGGTCTACGTGCATTCATTCTCACACTGGGGCCTCGGTTTATTGTCTCATCCGAAGGGCTGTTGACGTTCAGCTCGATTAGTTTTGGTCAAAGTGTCAAGAAAAGGCAAAGGCCGGGAATGGAACCCAGAACTTTACTGTTGACTTGTTTGGCAGGTCAACGTCTTAACCGTCCTGCCACCTTCCTTCTTAGCGATTTATGTTTTTTATATTTAAAAAAAAACCCACGACTCAGAGCAATAGGCGCTAGGCTGTAGGCCAGTGTTGTAAGTTAGTCAGTAAGTAAGTAAGGTGCAGTGTAGTGTAGTGTAGTGTAGTGCAGTGTAGTGTAGTGTAGTGTAGTGTAGTGTAGTGTAGTGTAGTGTAGTTAGTAGTGTAGTGTAGGTAGTGTAATATAGTGTAGTGTAGTGTAATATAGTGTAGTGTAGGGTAGTGTAATGTAGTGTAGTTTAGTGTAGTGTAGTGTAGTGCAGTGTAGTGTAGTGTAGTGCAGTGTAGTGTAGTTTAGTGTAGTGTATGTAGTGCAGTGTATGTAGTGTAGTGTAGGGTAGGGTAGTGTAGTGCAGTGTAGTGTAATGATAGGGTAGGGTAGGGTAGGGTAGTGTGTGTGTAGGTAGTGTAGTGTAGGGTAGTGTAGTGTAGTGTAGGGTAGTGTAGTGTAGGGTAGTGTATTGTAGTGTAATGTAATGTAATGTAGGGTAGGGTAGGGTAGGGTTAGGGTAGTGTAGGGTAGTGTAGTGTAGGTAGTGTATTGTAGTGTAATGTAATGTAATGTAGGGTAGGGTTAGGGTAGTGTAGGGTAGTGTAGGTAGGGTAGGGTAGTGTATGTATGTATGTAGGGTAGGTAGTGTAGTGTAGTGTTGTAGTGTAAAGTGTAGGGTAGGTATTGTGTAGTGTAATGTGAATGTAATGTAGGGTAGGTAGGGTAGTGGTAGTGTAGTGTA
>CM054146.1:6979142-6981642 GCA_028751875.1 Rapana venosa
ACCGCTATAAGTCACGGCAGACTTCTCTGCGTGAAATTCGGGCTGCTCTCCCCGGGAAGAGCGCGTCGCCACAAGAGCAGCGCCACCTATTTCCCCCCCTTTTCCTGTCTGCAGCTGTATTTGTTTCCCTATCAGATTGGCTTTTTTTCTACAGAAGATTATTTTGCCAGGTACAACTCTCTTGTTGCCGAATTCTTTTACGTGCGCTAAATAATTATGTGTAACACACGGGGACCTCGGTTTATCGTCTCATCGGAAAGACTAGCACCCAGACTACCACTCATGGTCTAATGGATGGGGGAAAAGTTTCGGGCCCAAACGGGGATTCGAACCACACACGCTTCCGACCCGGACTTTTGGCTTTCTAGGCAGGCGCGTTACCTCTAGACCACCGATCCGTACTTCTTCTTCACAAACTGAACTTCTTCAGGAGGCGTTACAGGACGCTGAAGTTTTCAGACAGTGTGTGGTGGGCAAGTAGAACCTGGCGGAGCCCATCCGTCAGCAGGGTGCATGCTGGGTATTTTGGTACTCCTATTCTTCTTCTTCTTCTTATTACTATTATTATCATCGTCGGCGTCGTCATCATCATCACCCTCATCATCATCACCCTCATTATCACCATCATTACTATCATCATCATTACCACTACTATCATCAGAATTTCTGCTGAGTCAACGTACTTTATTATAAGGAAGCCCCCAAAGTAGGCCAGTGGTGACAGTTTTACAAGGCAACAACAGACAGAAGGAGAACCCCCCCCCCCCCCCCCCCCCCCCCCCCCACACACACACACACACACACCTCCAGCTCCAGACACTGATTGCCTGACAGAGAGAGAGAGAGAGAGAGAGAGAGAGAGAGAGAGAGAGATAGATAAGAGAGAGAGAGTGGGAGGGGGGGGGGGGGGGGGGGGAGGAACAAAGAAGAGTACTCTTGAGCGCCTGGGCTTTATCACAGTTGTTGATTAAACCATTGACGCTGGGGGCAACAGCAAGGTGAGAGGCTGTATGACCAGTGGCTTGCTTTCCCACTCATGGAATTTCACTTTACAGCTTAGTCTTCAGTGATCGACTATGACTCTCTGACTAGGAGGCTTGACTCGCACAGTCCTTATGTGCTGCAGCCCTGGGGGCTTGTTGGCCTTTGGAGAACATCTCCAACGCTGACTGTCCTTATGCCCACTTGGCCGAGAGAGTGGGGATGTACTGTGGGCAAGGCATCTCCACTATAATCACATTTCTGCCCAGTTTCCAAAACAGCAGCTGCCTCCTCTGCTGTTTTGGAGGTCATCGTAGAACACGACGGACAAACATACATACAGGCGGTATTCCCCACAAGGGTGAAAGCCGCCACACAATTCATTAGCTAGCCCCCATCACCTCCTCTATGGGTGACCGTTCGCGCGCCTTGCCTTCAGTACAGTCACCCAGTTCACCCAGCTGTAAATAAGTACCTGCCTTCTTTAGGGTCAGGGAAGGTAAAGCAGCGAGGGAGAGGAGATGGGCACCGCCCTCAATATGCTGGCCCCTGGAGAAGTTGAGGTCACTGACGCCTCGCTCCCCTACGACCACATAGGTTATGAGGGGACACCTTGACCTTGACCTTATCTGTCACTCCACTCACTCACTAAAAGCCTCGCGCATAACACCCATTGCCTTATCCATCACTTCCTGATTTCTCCCATACAACGCCTCCTCCGGTAGGTGTACTGGGGCACTGCACAGCTTTCGTTCCCCAGGAAGTATGTCATGGGCAAAGTGGAACCTGGCGGAGTCTATCCCTTTTCTAGGTAGCATTGTGCATGCTGGGTATGTTCGTATCATCATCCATCTCGCCGGCTAGAGCTGACCTACTCTTCTACGAAAGGTGAATGGGTGACTGGAGGGGGAGGGGGGGGGGGGGGGGGGAGGTTGAACGTGTGCGCAAGATGTTCTGCATGTGTTCATACACAGGATCTGGGATAATGGTCTGATCTGAAAGACTTTTTCAGGGAAGCGGAGTCAGTACAAATGGTATTGTATTGTGTTGTGTTGTGTTGTATTGTATTGTATCGTATTGTATTGTATTGTATTGTACACCACTTAAAGTCACGGCAGATTTCTCTGTGTGAAATTCGGGCTGCTTTTCCCAGGGGAGAGCGCGTCGCCACAAGAGCAGCGCCACCTTTTTTTTGTTTTTGTCTGCACCTGTATATGTTTCCCTACCAAAGAGGCTTTTTTCTCTAGAATTTTTCCAAGGACAACTCTCTTGTTGCCGTGGGCTCTTTTACGTGTTTTCAATGCATGTTGCACGCGGAACCTCGACTTATCGTCTCTTCTGAACAACTATTTTATTTATTCTTTTATTTCAAGGATACTGGAATAAGCACTCATGTGCTATTTTACATCAGTCCCCGTGTGTGGGCAGATTTTTTGTAAATTTTGCCATCTGTTCCCACCGGCACACAATGGCCTACTCTTTCGAAAAGCGGGATAGGTATTAACGTGTGCGCAAAATG
>CM054146.1:6984142-6986642 GCA_028751875.1 Rapana venosa
CCACTACTACTTCTTCCACTACTACTACTACTACTACCACTACTACTACTACTTCCACTACTACTACTACTACCACTACTACTACTACTACCACTACTACCACTACTTCCACTACTACTACTACTACCACTACTACTACCACTACTACCACTACTACTACCACTACTTCCACTACTACTACTACTTCCACTACTTCTACTACTACTACTACTACTACTACTACTACTACTACTTCCACTACTACTACTACTTCGATTAAGCGCTTCGATTTGTTTTACAAGACTTCAGCGCTATATAAATTCCATATATTATTATTATTACTACTTCCACTACTTCTACTACTAAAAGAACGTATGGACTAAGAGCTCGTTTATTCAGCAACTAGGGGGTTGGAGGTGGGGGGAGGGTGGTGGTGGTGGGGGTGGGAGGTGAGAGGATGGGGGGGGGGGGGGGAGGGGGAGTGCACTATAGCCTAACGGTTTGATTGTTATCTGATGGTAAAGCCAGGCCAATTTCGACTCTCCACTAAGGCAATCTGGTCGGGGAGATTTGTCACCTGAAGTTAACAATGGTACTGACGCCACTCTCTCCAAAACCCCTAAGGCTGGACTAGAAGCCGAAGTCCTGTGTGTGGACACGTGTAGAACATCTTGCGCCCAGGTGAAAAATCCCTACCCATGTGTAAACAGGTATTGTGAAAAGGTGGCTTGTTGATGGTACAGTTCCTAAATAGGATAGCTAGGCTGGGACTCTAAGAGTATCAACCCTTGTACAGGAGAAGGCCAGCTGGTTTCCATCTGTTTCTGTTGTGACAGGATTAAAGCATTCTGAATAGGCTTACCCAGGATTGTTCCACAGCAGTCTGTCTCTCTGTCTGCCCTTCTCTCTCTCTCTCTCTCTCTCTCTCTCTCTCTCTCTCTCTCTCTCTCTCTCTCTCTTTCTCTCAAACTCTCTGTCTGTCTGTCTCTCTGTTTATCTGTCTCTCTCTGTTTATCTGTCTCTCTGTCTGTCTGTCTGTGTCTCTCCTCAGTCTGTCTCTTTGTGCTTGTCTATCTATCTGTCTGTCTATCTGTCTGTCTATCTGTCCGTCTTCAACAAGATCAAACATATAATCATTGAATCCAGATGTGTACTCAGTGTAGGTTTTGCGGATTATACTCTTCTTTGAGTGCTGACTTCATAAAAAAAAACTTCTTGTTGTTTTGTTGTTTTTATCAGTGTTCAAAAAGTCCATGTCCACTTCTCCTTTTGAAACAAATTCCTCCAGACTGTTCAACTTCAAACCCAGGGGTCCATGAAGTCGAGGGTTCGAATCTCGCGGCCTCTGGTGAATTAAGGGAGGGGATTTTTTACGATCTCCCAGGTCAACTTCAAATGCAGACCTGCCAGTGCTTTAATTCCCTTTGTGTATATATACACACACCTACAATAATAATAATAATACATTAAATTTATATAGCGCCATATCTTGAAAAAAACCCAAATCATAGCGCTTTCGTTCATCTCACTCATTCCCATGCAGCCAGTTACAATCAATAGTTTTTACAAATTCAAATGTATACATTCACACGCACACACGCACACACATAAAGGTTATACACTTCGGCAGGGTGGTGGGGGTTTGTCTGTTGAGGGCAGGGACACAAATGAGATGGAACAAGAGAGGAGAATCTTAGGTTTGAAATAAATGTGTCTTGAGGCCGGATTTAAAAGCTTCATAAGAAGGCTTTTGGCGGAGGGAGAGAGGGAGGTCATTCCAGATCAATGGACCAGAAACAGAGAAAGAGCGACGGCCAACGGTGGATTGGTTGAATCTAGGTGTTCTTAAGCACAAGGTATCTGCAGCAGAGCGGAGGGAACGAGACATCATATATGCGTATCAAAGATCTCGTCATTCATGTCAGCGTTTGGTGGGCCACGGAAACACGGATATACCCAGCATGCATCCCCGAAGTCGGAATGCGGCTACCTTCATGCTAGGCAAAAACGGTCTTATACGCAAAAAACAACAACAACCCAAAAAACAAAACAACCCCCCACCCCCCACCCTCACTTTTAAAGTGAACCTCGGAGTTGTATTCACAGAAATACAAGCATCCCTCAAAAAGAAACATTAAGATTATTGTGGTCAGTTTCCCACGCACTCTCCTATTTTTATCCTTTCCTTTTCTTCTCCCTTTCTAAAAACTGCTGTCATGGCTTGGACCTCATCACCCCTCCACCCCCCCCCCCCCCCCCCCCCCCCCCCCCCCCCCCTCAAACACCACCACCACCACTACCACCATCCCCACACCCCACCGGCACCACACCCCCATATCTCTTCCACGCCCCTAAAGAAAAAAAAAACACGGTGATGAAGGGATTTATGACCTATAGGTCGCCAACCATCTGCCTTGCGAGTCAACAAGGGCTGGTCCTCAAAGGTGTCTGTCTGTTTGTCTGTCTGGTCTGTCTGTCAGTCTGTCTGTTTATCTGTCTGGTCTGTCTGTCAGTCAGTCTG
>CM054146.1:6999142-7006642 GCA_028751875.1 Rapana venosa
CCCCCCTCCCCTCCACCCAGCCCTCAGTATTCGATACTTCCAACAAAAAGTAAACAATATCTATGCTGATCATGTCACCAAGCAAAATCATGCACAACCTAACAAAGTATGTTCTTTCGAGCCGGAAGGCCCATAGAGCCGGAGCTTATCCCGGTTTCTGTAGCGTTAAGCGAACTGATGGTTTTTCACCACCCCTGTGACAGGACGCTAGTCTGTCGCCAGATACTTCCCCAGCAGAGCTGGTACCCACTTGTACACCTGGGTGGAGTGAGGAAAATAGGAGTAAAGTGTCTTTCCCAAGGACACAACACCGAGCCGAGCGGGAATCGAACCCGCGACCTCTGGATCACGAGTTGACCGCCTAAACCACTCGACCACGGTGCCTCCTTATTTCTACAAGGACGGGGTCACCAATGGTGAGATTTTGTCAATGCGGCCGTTGCTGGTGGTTTTTTTTTTTTCTTCCTACCTTTAAGGGAGCCACATTCCGACTTGGGGGATGATGTCAGAACACGACAACACTGTCTACGCCGTGTTGGGGTTTTTTTCCTGTTCTTTTTTTTAAATTTATCATCCGTTCCTACCGGCACACAATGGCCTATTCTTCCAAAAGTGGGAACCATTTTTTTTTTTACACGTGTGCAAGATGTTCTGCGTGTGTTCATACACAAGACCTCACTTGATAGTTAGTCTCTTTCGATGGAAGTGAAGTCGGTACTGACGTTAACTCCAGGCAAAACATCGACATTCTCTGGAGCGAGGTTTCGTGAGTGGTGATGGTGGCTGGAACCCGGGCCGTCAGGTTAGGAGCTCAACCCTCTAACCACTCGGCCACCCCGCCCCCAGCCTTCCTGCTGAAGACAAGGAAGCGGGGGACGGGAGGGAAGGGGGATGGGGGGGGGGGGGGGCAGACTGGCGAGACCAAAGCAGTCACAAATAAAAGATAACAACTACCCCCCTCCACCCACACCCTCCGAAAAAAACCCAGACGTTCCTAAAATATTACTGAGAGTAAACAGCTGGTAAGTTCAAGATAATGAAAAACAAGAAAACAAAAAAATAGCCCACCCCCCCAAAAAAAAACAAACCCAGAAAGAGAGAGAGGTGTGTGTGTGTGTGTGTGTGTGTGTGTGTTTGCGCGAGCGCGCGTGCGTGCGTGTGTGTGTGCGTGCGGTTGTGCGTGTGTATGTGTGCGTGTGTATGTGTGTGTGTGTGAGAGAGAGAGAGAGGAAGAGAGAGAGAAACAGACAGACAGACAGATGGGGGAAACTGAGAGACAGAGACACAAAAAGTGAGAAAGAACGTTTTGTGAGCTACGCGCGCGCGCGGGCGGGCACACACACACATTCACACACACATTCACACACATTCACACACACACACATTCACACACACACATTCACACACATTCACACACACACATTCACACACACACATTCACTCACTCACTCATGCATGCGCGTGCATGGATGTGTCTTCACAACCAGAATGACACCCACCACCACCACCACTACCACCACCACCACCACTACCCCACCACCACCACCACCACTACCTCCATCACCCCCACCCCCACTATCATCCCCACTTGCCCCTTTTATCTATCATTGGATCTTTCAATCATTCAAAACGTTTCCCTCAGGTGCTCAGTATTTCAGATATTTCTTTAACAGTCAAGATTTATGGATATATATATATATATATATATATATATATATATATATATATATATATATATATATTGATATCCCATCATCAAAGGCTACATACAGCTTTACTGGGAAGATAGCATCTCCCTTATGCTAAAATAACAAAATTAAATAGTGTTTCTATCAGCTTTTATCCACTCCTCTATTATTTTTATGGGGTAAAAGAGCCCACGGCAACAAGAGACTTGTCCCTGACAAAAATTCTGAAGCCCCAAAAGAGCCACTCTGATATAAAAGCAAACAAAATACGCATGCCGACAGGATAAAAAAAACAAAACAAAGAAAACCCCACAAATGGGTGGCGCTGCTGTTGTGGCGACGCGCTTTCCCAGAAAGCGTACAGCCCGAATTTCACGCCAAGAAATCTGCTGTGACTTTTATATGTACAATACAATACAACACAATGCAATGCAATGCAATACAATACGATGCAATGTAATATACTACAGTATACTTCACTACAATGTAATGCAATACAACACAACACAACACAACACAACACAACACAACACAACACAACACAACACAACACAACACAACACAACACAACACAACACAACACAACACAACAACACAGTACACTACACTACACTACACTACACTACACCGCACCGCACCGCATCGCACACAACACAGCACAGCACAGCACAGCACAGCACAACACAGCACAGCACAGCACAGCGCTGCGCAGCGCTGCGCTGCACTACACTACACTACACTACACTACACTACACTACACTACACATCACTTCACTGCACTACACTGCACTGCACTGCACTGCACTGAACTGCACTGCACTGCACTGCACTGCACTGCACTGCACTACACTACACTACACTACACTACATGCACTGCGCTACACTACACTACACTACACTACACTACACTACACTACACCACACCACACCACACTACACCACACTACACTACACTACACTACACTACACTACACCACACTACACTACACTACACCACGCTACACTACACTACACTACACCACACCACACTACACTACACTACACCACACTACACTACACTACACTACACCACACTACACTACACTACACCACGCTACACTACACTACACTACACCAACACCACACTACACTACACTACACCACACTACACTACACTATACACTACACTACACTACACTAAGCACTACACTACACTACACTACACTACACTACACTACACTACACTATACACTACACTACACTACACTAAGCACTACACTACACTACACACCACTACATTACACTAAGCACTACACTACACTGCACTACACTGCATCACACTACACTACACTGCATCACACTACACTACACTACATTACACTGCATCACACTACACTACACTACACTACACCACATCACACTACACTACACTACACTACACTACACTGCATCACACTACACTACACTTCACTACACTACACTACACTTCACTACACTGCAATACACTACACTACACTCACTACACTACACTACACTACACTACACTACACTACACTACACTGCATCACACTACACTACACTTCACTACACTGCATCACACTACACTACACTACACTACACTGCATCACACTACACTACACAACACTACACTGCATCACACTACACTACACTACACTACACTGCATCACACTACACTACACAACACTACACTGCATCACACTACACTACACAACACTACACTACACTACACTGCACTACACTACACTACACTACACTAAGCACTACACAACACTACACTGCAATACACTACACTACACTCACTACACTGCACTACACTACACTACACTGCATCACACTACACTACACTACATTACACTACACTGCATCCCACTACACTACACTACACTGCATCACACTACACTACACTACACTACACTACACTGCATCACACTACACTACACTACACTACACTACACTAGACTGCATCACACTACACTACACTACACTACACTACACTGCATCACACTACACTACACTACACTACACTATACACTACGCTACGCTACGCTACGCTACACTACACTACACCGCACCGCACCGCACTACACTACACTACACTGCATCACACTACACTACACTACACTACACTACACTACACTGCATCACACTACACTACACTACACTGCATCACACTACACTACACTACATTACACTACACTACACTACACTGCACTACACCACACCACACCTCACCGCACCGCACCACACCACACTACACCACACCACACCACACTACACTACACCACACCACACCACACCACACCACACCTCACCGAACCGCACCACACCACACCACACCACACTACACCACACCACACCACACTACACTACACAGCACTACACTACACTACACAGCACAGCACTACACTAAACTACACTACACTACACAGCACTACACCACACTACACTACACCACACTACACTACACCACACCACACCACACCACACTACACTACACCACACCACACTACACCACACCACACCACACCACACCACACTACACCATACCACACCACACACCACACCACACTACACCACACTACACTACACCACACCACACTACACTACACTACACTACACTACACCACACTACACTACACTACACTACCGTTATGATAGTCTGGTCTACTGGGGGTTTTTTTTCCGTTTTTTTTGTAGCTGTTGACATTTTCCCAGCTGTTCTCTTCTCTCTCTCTCTCTCTCTCTCTCTCTCTCTCTCTCTCTCTCTCTCTCTCTCTCTCTCTCTCTCTCTTTCTCCCCCCCCCCTCCCATATGGTTTTGGAGTGCGGGATGGCCTGGTGTTAGAGTGTATGGTGATCATCATTATACATGTTTGTCCGTCGTGTTCGACGATGACCTCCACAACAGCAGAGGAGGCAGCTGCTGTTTCGGAAATTGGGCAGAAATTTGATTATAGTGGAGATGCCTTGCCCACGGTACATCCCCACTCTCTCGGCCAAGTGGGCATAAGGACAGTCAGCGTTGGAGATGTTCTCCAAAGGCCAACCAGCCCCCAGGGCTGCAGCACATAAGGACTGTGCGAGTCAAGCCTCCTAGTCAGAGAGTCATAGTCGATCACTAAAGACTAAGCTGTAAAGTGGAATTCCATGAGTGGGAAAGCCACTGGTCATACAGCCTCTCACTTTGCTGTTGCCCCCAGCGTCAATAGTTTAATCAAGAACTGATTATATATGTAATCTCTCTCTCTCTCTCTCTCTCTCTCTCTCTCTCTCTCTCTCTCTCTCTCTATATATATATATATATATTATATATATATATATAGAGAGAGAGAGAGAGAGAGAGAGAGAGAGAGAGAGTCTTATCCGAAGGACTCGGACATTAGGTTCGATTTTTTTTTGGTCAAACTGGGAAGAAAGGGCAAGGCTGGGAATGGAACCCAGAACCTCAGGGTTTACTTGTTAGGCAGGTGAACGTCTTAACCGTCCTGCCACCTTCATTCTTGTGAGAAGATATCATACAACAATAACACAAGACAGCACGATACGAATGAAACAAACAGCTAAAATCCGAACCGAACCCATTCCAAACCAAAGACAGACAGGCAGGCAGGTAGACCGACAAACGGGAAGACAGACATAAAGAAAGACAGACAGGTAGATAGGCAGAAAAGGAAAGAAGAAAGAAGGGAAGAAAGGAAGGAAGTAAAGAAGTGAAATGAGAAGAAAAGGGGAAAAAAATAAAAGAAGAAACAAAATAATGTACTTGATCTGATCTCTTCACCAAGCTCAACTTTTAACAATGAAAAACCAAATCAGCAACCAAAAAAACAAAACAACCAAACAAAAAAAACCAAACGAAAATCCTGAGGCTAGTTCTGATGACCCAGTTGTAATCACGACACACACACGCACGCACGCACACACACACAACACACACACACGCACGCACGCACGCACGCACACAACCCACACACAACACACACACACACACACCACGCACCACGCCACGCACGCACTCAACCCCATCAAGACACACTCACACACTCCAACTCACTCTCTCTCTCTCTCACGCACGCAAGCTCGCACGCACACGCACACACACACACACACACACACACAGGTGGAAGGGCGGAGGAGGGGGTACACATCTCCAATCAATGCCGTAAGGGGAAGAGCAGAGTAGAATAAGAATGAAGACAGTTCGGCCCCCTCTCTCCCACACCTTCCTCTTGTTATTGCAGCTGCTGTTGCTGCTGTTGTTGCTGCTGTTGCTGTTGCTTTTGTTGTTACCGCTATTTTTGCTGCTGTTGTTGTTGTTATTGTTATCATCTGTTACACACACACCTCTACGCAGTTAGATACCTACACACATACACGCCTGCGCGCACACACATACGCGTACATACAGAGACAGACAGACAGAGACAGAGACAGAGAGAGAGAGAGAGAGAGTTAGTAGACAGACAGACAGGCAGACAGACAGCGAGACAGACAGAGAAATGAATAACTGAAGATCATCAAAGCTAGATATCCCGAAACAAAATATAATCTGATTATAATGGCAGTAACAATAGGTATTCTCAATACATCTTTAGATAAAGACAGGTCAAATCGGGAGAGGTTCATAAGGTAAATGTACAACCTGCTTTTGAATTTTAAAAAAGTTTGATTAAGAACTTACGATATGATATGACGCATCATTGCACAACCATCCTCCAGAAGACTTTAGGCTAGATATTAAGGATGAGTTGCATGCCTGTAAATGATTGAGTGCAAGCGCTTCGATTTGTTTGTTTTTTTTACAAGATTCAGCGCTATATAAATTCCATATATTATTATTATCATTATTATTATTATTATTATTATATGCTTAGAATAATAGTGGTGAAAGGAAGGTTCAGTTTAAGTGAATGTCGATATTCATTGAGAGTAAACATGTTCTTAAGAGCAGAGTGAGTGAGTGAGTGAGTGAGGCAGACACAGACAGACAAACAGACAGACAGTCAGAGAGAGACAGAGACAGACAAGACAGTCAAACAGAGACAGACAGACAAAGATAGACAGACAGACAGACAAAGACAGACAGTCAGACAGAAGCAGAGACAGTCAGACAGACAGAGAGACAGACAGACAGACAGAGACAGTCAGACAGAGACAGACAGACAGACAGTCAAACAGAGACAGATAGACAGAGACAGACAGTCAAACAGAGACAGACAGACAGACTGTCAAACAGAGACAGACAGACAGACAGAGACAGACAGTCAAACAGAGACAGACAGACAGACAGACAGACAGATGACGTGGAGAAGGAAGACGGACAGCAAAAAAAAAGAACAGAGCAATAATGAAATATTTTTTCATATCTAGGCTAGAGCTTCGAGATTCACCAACGGTCAGATTTTGCTTGTGTGACCGTTTTTGCCCACCATGAAGGTAGCCGCATTCCGACTTCAGGGATGTATGCTGGGTATGTTCGTGTTTCCGTAACCCATTTAACGCTGACATGAATCACGGGATCTGTAACGTGCATGTTGTGATCTTCTGCACAGACACAACGGGAATGAAGGCACTGGCAGGTCTGCGGTTGGAGCTGACCTGGGAGATGGTAAAAATCGCCACCCTTAATTTAAAAGACGACGCCGAGATTGGAACCCACGACTTAATGGACCCATGGGGTTGAAGTGGCACGGTCTTAACCACTCTGCTAATGCGCTCGTCGGATGGAAATGAGGGACGAACACCGGTACTGCTCCGAGGCAGGTTGATACAGACAGCTTCATACACCAACACACACCAAAACACACACACAC
>CM054146.1:7019142-7021642 GCA_028751875.1 Rapana venosa
ATGTAATATAGGCAGACAAGTAGACACACATAAACAAAATCCCTCTCCACACACATGTAATATAGGCAGACAAGTAGAGACACACATAAACAACATCCCTCTCCACACACATGTAATATAGGCAGACAAGTAGAGACACACATAAACAACATCCCTCTCCACACACATGTAATATAGGCAGACAAGTAGACACACACATAAACAACATCCCTCTCCACACACATGTAATATAGGCAGACAAGTAGACACACACATAAACAACATCCCTCTCCACACACATGTAATATAGGCAGACAAGTAGACACACACATAAACAACACCCCTCTCCACACACATGTAATATAGGCAGACAAGTAGAGACACACATAAACAACATCCCTCTCCACACACATGTAATATAGGCAGACAAGTAGAGACACACATAAACAACATCGCTCTCCACACACATGTAATATAGGCAGACAAGTAGAGACACACATAAACAAAATCGCTCTCCACACACATGTAATATAGGCAGACAAGTAGAGACATCAATAAACAAAGTCCCTATACACACTTATAATATAGGCAGACAAGTAGAGACACACATAAACAAAATCGCTCTCCACACACATGTAATATAGGCAGACAAGTAGAGACAAGCATAAACAAAGTCCCTATACACACTTATAATATAGGCAGACAAGTAGAGACATCAATAAACAAAGTCCCTATACACACTTATAATATAGGCAGACAAGTAGAGACATCAATAAACAAAGTCCCTATACACACTTATAATATAGGCAGACAAGTAGAGACATCAATAAACAAAGTCCCTATACACACTTATAATATAGGCAGACAAGTAGAGACATCAATAAACAAAGTCCCTATACACACTTATAATATAGGCAGACAAGTAGACACACGCATAAACAAAGTCCCTATACACACTTATAATATAGGCAGACAAATAGAGGCACACATAAACAAAATCCATCTCCTCACTTATAATATAGGCAGACAAGTAGACACACGCATAAACAAAGTCCCTATACACACTTATAATATAGGCAGACAAGTAGACACACGCATAAACAAAGTCCCTATACACACTTATAATATAGGCAGACAAATAGAGGCACACATAAACAAAATCCATCTCCTCACTTATAATATAGGCAGACAAGTAGACACACACATAAACAAAATCCCTCTCCACACACATGTAATATAGGCAGACAAGTAGAGACAAGCATAAACAAAGTCCCTATACACACTTATAATATAGGCAGACAAGTAGAGACATCAATAAACAAAGTCCCTATACACACTTATAATATAGGCAGACAAGTAGAGACATCAATAAACAAAGTCCCTATACACACTTATAATATAGGCAGACAAGTAGACACACGCATAAACAAAGTCCCTATACACACTTATAATATAGGCAGACAAATAGAGGCACACATAAACAAAATCCATCTCCTCACTTATAATATAGGCAGACAAGTAGACACACGCATAAACAAAGTCCCTATACACACTTATAATATAGGCAGACAAGTAGACACACGCATAAACAAAGTCCCTATACACACTTATAATATAGGCAGACAAATAGAGGCACACATAAACAAAATCCATCTCCTCACTTATAATATAGGCAGACAAGTAGACACACGCATAAACAAAGTCCCTATACACACTTATAATATAGGCAGACAAGTAGACACACGCATAAACAAAGTCCCTATACACACTTATAATATAGGCAGACAAGTAGACACACGCATAAACAAAGTCCCTATACACACATGTAATATAGGCAGACAAATAGAGGCACACATAAACAAAGTCCCTATACACACATATGATATAGGCAGACAAGTAGAGACACACATAAACAGAATCCCTCTCCACACACATGTAATATAGGCAGACAAGTAGAGACACACATAAACAAAATCCCTATACACACTTACAATATAGGCAGACAAGTAGACACACACATAAACAAAATCCCTATACACACTTACAATATAGGCAGACAAGTAGACACACACATAAACAAAATCCCTATACACACATATAATATAGGCAGACAAGTAGAGACAAGCATAAACAAAGTCCCTCTCTCCACACACACACACACACAAAACACACACACACACACACACACACACACAGTCATTTATTTTCATAGCATTTTTAAAGAAAATTTTTTTTTAACCACTATTATTTTTGCATAGTTTTCTTCTTTCTGTTTTTCATCTTTCGCTGGCAGCGGTGGTAGGCCACAAAATTATCTATTTATTCTTAGGCTGGCAATAGACACTTATAAATTCTGGAGGGTGTCTTGCTGTTACCTACCACAAAGGAGGAGTGAGGTTTCAAATAGTGCCGGGACCTCTGAAGAGTGCTCAACCAGGAGCCGAAACTCGAGTCAGGTCAGGCCAAAGGCATGGTCCTTACTCAAATATTCCCCTAATGCTGCCTTCAAAGTTTTATCTTG
>CM054146.1:7026642-7044142 GCA_028751875.1 Rapana venosa
ACACACACACAGAGACAGAGAGAGAGAGAGAGGACAGATAGAGACTGAGAGACAAGCAGAAGAGACCAAAAGAGAGAAGGGGAAGAGAGAGAGTCAGAACAGAGAGAGACAGAGGCGGACAGAGAGAGAGATAAAAGAGAAGAGAGAGAGGCGACAGAGAGAAACAGAGAAAGGGACAAGCAGAAAGAGACTGAGAGAGAGACAGAGACAGAGAGAGACAGAGACAGAAAGAGACACAGAGAGAGACAGAGAGAGAGAGAGCGACAAGTAGAAACAGACAGAGACAGGAAGAGAGAAAGACAGAGAGAGAGAGAGAGACAGAGAGAGAAACAGAGAGAGAGAGAGAGAAAGAGAGAGAGAGAGAGAGAGAGAGAGAGAGAGAGAGAGAGAGAGAGAGAGAGAGAGAGAGAGGAGAGAGAGGAGAGAGAGAGAGAAGAGAGAGAAACGAAACAGACAGAGAGAGACACACAGAAAGAGACAGGCAGAGAGACGGAGAGACGGAGAGATCACTATCAATGGGAGCATCACCTTCATCTCCGACTGACAGCCATCAGTGCAGAATGCAAAATTTAATGACTCGAAGAAACGGTTGTGGGTTTTTTGTGGGTTTTTGTGTGTGTGTGTGTGTGTGCGTGTGTGTGTGTGTGGTGTGTGTGTGTGTGTTGTTGGGGGTGGGTGGGGGGGGGGGGGTCATTGCGCTTTCTTGTTACATGTTTTGGGTTTTATTTTGTGTGTGTGGTGTGTGTGGTGTGTGGTGTGTGTGTGTGTGTGTATGTGTGTGTGTAGCGTGTGTGTTTGGGAAGGGGGGGGGGGGGGTCATTGCGCTTTCTTGTTACATGTTTTGGGTTTTATTTTGTGTGTGTGTGTGTGTGTGTGGTGTGTGTGTGTGTGTGTGTGTGTGTGTGTGTGGTTGTATTCGTTTACCTCCCTTTCATTCTGTCTGTACAATCGGGTTGGAGTGGACTGCAGTAGAATGGGTGGCATGGAGGGGAGTGGGATTGGGAGTGGGGGTGGAGTGAAGTGGAGTGGAGTGGAGTAGAATGGAGTTGAGTGGAGTGGAGTTGACTGGAGTAGAGTAAGGTAGAGTAGAATGGAGTGGGAAAACGGGTGGAAGTGGATGGGTTAAAGTGGAGTATGCTTGAGTGGAGTAGAGTAACTTGGAGTGGGGTTGAGTGGAGTGGAGTGAAGTGGAGTGAACTGGTGTGGATTGGATTGGGGCGGAGTGATTTGGAGTGGAGGGGAGTGAATTAAAGTGGAGTGTATTGGTGTGGAGTGGGCTTGAGTGCAAGTGGAGTGGATTGGAGTGCGATTTGTTTGGTTTACAAGATTCAGCGCTATATAAATGCCAAATATTACTGTTATCATTATCATTATTATTATTATTATTATTATAATAAGATGTGTAGGGACAGGGAGGGATATGATTCCCCTGGTTTACGTACAACTATTCTGTCGGTCTTATCATCATTCTTTTCTTTTCTTTCTTTTTTGAAATCCTTTTTTAAAGTGTATGTTTTGTGTGTATGTGTGTGTCTGTGTCTGTGTGCGCTTGCCCGCGTGCGCGTAGGCTGGGGAGGAGAGGGAGGAGGAGGTAATGCCAGTGGAAAAAAGGGGAGGTGGGTTAGGAGGAGATATTGCCAAAGCATCTTATCTCCCTTGCTGACGTGACTGTGTCATCAGAGCAGAGCTGATGACGTCCCTCAGCTTGTCTATGACGTCATGTTCACTTCATGTCACCATGACTTCCAACGCCTTCGCAAAATTAAATTTTTAAAGATAATTATGCATATATGCAAATTTGTATAATTATCGGGTCAACTCAGGTTGTGTTTAATTTTATTCATCGATTTATTTATTTTATTTCGAGGATCATGGAAGAAGCACCCATGAGCTTTTTTTAAACTTTCACTCCCCCTGTGTGTATGCAGTTTGTAAATTTTGTCATCTGTTCCCAGGGGCACACAATGGCCTACTCTTCAAAAAAAACGGAACAGGTTTTAACGTGTGCTTGCATTCGCGCACAGGACCTCGGTTTATGGCCTCATCTGAAAGGACTTTTGGGGAGAGTGGAGTGGACTTTTAATCATGCCATGAGCGCTGAACCACGATGATGGAACATTACAGGGCCGTTTTCTTGTTGTGTTTTTTCGTGCCTCGGCTAGAGCTCCGAGGTTTAATTCCCCACAGGTGAGAGTTTGCGTATACGATAGCTTGCCCACCCTTCATGCAGCCGCAAACCGACTTCGGGGAGAGATAGTCGTTTAAATGCCGAAGAAAGCGTGCCTGCTTGTAAAACTGTGACAGACACAGACACAGACAGACAGAGGCAGACAGACAGAGAGACAGACAGAGACAGACACAGAGGCAGACAGACAGAGGCAGACAGACAGACAGACAGACAGAGACAGACACAGAGGCAGACAGACTGAAAGACCGTGACAGACAGACACTGACAGAGACAGGCAGAGGCAGACAGACAAAGAGAGAGACAGACAGACAAACAGGCAGAGAGACAGACAGACAGAGAGAAAAGTGAGATAGAGATAGAGAGAGAGACAGAGACAGACTGACAAACAGGCAGAGAGACAGACAGACAGAGAGAAAAGTGAGAGAGAGAGAGAGAGATAAAGACAGACAGACAGACTCACAGACAGACAGGCAGACAGACAGACAGACAGACAGACTCACAAACAGAGAGACAGACTAACAGACAGAGTCTCTGCCAGGTTTCAACTCAGTTTCTACACCTCATGAACATGTCAGGGCAGTCCCTGACGACTGCTTCAGGAGTTAAGGCAGAAGTCAGATCAATATATATATTTATATATATATATATATATATATATATATACCTCAGTGACTGCCAGCAGTCATAAGTGACTTGAGACACAGTGCATACCCCCTATGCTGCTAAGCTGGGAAACGCCCGACATTAACAGGTCAAACAAGCGTCTGAGACAAGAGGCCACATGAATGACTTAAAACATGGGGCGGGAAAAGGGGAATAAAAGGAAGACAAATGAAAGAAAATGAAAAAAAGGAAAGTTTAAAAGGAAGAAAAATGGAAAGAAAAAAAAAAGGAAGAAAAATATGGAAGAAAAGAAGGAAAAAATAAAGGAAGAAAGAATAGAAGCAAAACAGAGAACAGAAAGAAAAATGGAAGAATAAAGAGAAAAGAGGACGAGAACAAAGAAAAAAAGGAAGGAAGAAAAGAAGAAAGAAATGAAGGAGAAAAAGGAAGAAAAAAAAAGGAAAGTTAAAAGAAAGAAAAAAAAAGAAGAAAAGGAAGAGAAAAAAATGGAAGAAAAAAAAAAAATAATAAAAAGAAGAAAAAAAAAAGAAGAAAATGGAAGAAAAGAAGGAAAGAAAGAAAGAAAGAAAGGTGATTGTTGATACAGCGTATAATTATTGTTTTTTGTTCTGGTGCTGATTTTTGGTAGTTTTTTTCTTCTCTGTTTATTAAACAGACATAGAACTAAGTGCACACGAATGTAAGACACTGACAGACCGTGTCGATAGACGCACGCCTGCATCTGTACTTTATTATGAACAGGAAGAGAGGTACCCCTAGCGGATCGTGGGTAACCACCGGTAGGTGACGACGTCATCGTCCATCTTTCTAGTAGTTTGTACTCTTCCTAGCGTGTCGTCGTCTTCGTCTATTGTCTATCTTTGTACAAGTTTCTAGTTTTCCTAGCCTGTCAATCCCTCGGCAACCAAGTCACAATGCATTTGTGGGGCATGGAAACTTGTGTACTTAAAACAAAGGCGTACCAGAAGGAGAGAGAGAGAGAGAGAGAGAGAGAGAGAGAGAGAGAGAGTGAGAGAGGAGAGAGAGAGAGAGAGAGAGAGAGAGAGAGAGAGAAGAAGACAGAAGCAGACAACGACACAGAGTCAGAATGAGAGAGAGAAAGAGATAGACAGACAGACAGACAGACGACAGACAGAGATACAGATAGGTAGCTATCAGTATTTTTCTTCAAGTCAACACACACACACACACACACACACTCCATCTCTTCACTCCTCACTCTACTCCCATCTACCCCCCAACTTTCAATCACACCCTCACTCACCCAAAGGAGGTACCCGGGCTGGAAGGGTGCTGCTGCTGGCTGCTGCCCATGCACCCTGGGTGGCTGGTGGGGGCCAGCCCTGTGGACAGGCCCCGGTGCGGGTGGCAGAGGTGGTAGGGACCACGGCGGAAGGTGCTGATGCTGGGCAGGGTGGGGCCCACCTTGACCATCCTGCTGCTGCTCCCCTCCTCTTCTCCTGCTGCTGCCCACTCGGCCACTGGACACTGCGGCTCTCTGTCGGCACTGGACCCAGCTGGGGCGGGCGGGGACAAACAAGGCAGGAGAGGAGTTTGGCCAGTCCACGAGAGTGCCCGTAATAGTGGAGCGAGTCTCCGTGCATGTTTCACCACATTGTTGGTGTGGGAATGTGGGTTTTTCGTAAAGATGGGGTTTTTTGGGTTTGTTTTTTTTGGGAGGGTGGGGTGTGATCGCACGCACACAAAAAAAGAGAACTATGAGAGTTCTAAGAGTAAATGACTTGTCACTTTTTAGAATGTCTTACACCTCAACGCCCTCGTCAAGAAAAAACAACAACAGTTCACTTGTTCAGAAAAACAGGGCCTGTGTAGTAAAGTCAGTAACACGTTTATGTCTACAAGAAAATATATCTCTAATCTGTTAATCGGTTGTCCTTTTAAAAAAAAAATTCAGGATGGGTTTACAACCCAACTCAAATCACGGGAGGCTCTGTGGACAGTCAAAGGTAAAGGCCCATGCACACAAACTTCTGCCACAAAGAAGACTTGGCCACGAAACAAATCACTGATTTTTCCTGCAGCAATTCTGATAGGCTAGGGAGGGAGGATAATTAACTCCACTCTGTCTCCCTTGCCCCCCACACACACACTCACACACACTGTCTGTGAGCATCACATACAGCACATCAAGACCTCCCAGTGAGATCGGAGAGAATTCAAATCCAGTTCTGAATGGCCTGAATCCCCGCAAAACGTCTTAATGATCACGGCGATGGAAGTCCTGAAAGGGAGCAAGGATTGTATGCACAGAACACAGTGTCCCACTCTGACCACTTTCTTCCCGAACAACTGAAGAGGACCACTGGTCATTTTACCCACGGTGGTCTACACCCGTGACTCAACCAACACAACCTGCCTTCTGATTGGCTGACACCGAACAAGGGCGCTAATGAAGTTGGGGCGGGGTGGGGTAGGGTAGGGGTGGGGGGGCTGTAGCACTTGTCTTATCTATCTTGATCACATCTGTTTGGCGATAGTGGTAGTGGTGGGTGTTGGCTGAAAGGGAATAACTTTGCCGAGACAGTGACGCAATCAACAAACAAGGACAATCAACAAACAAGGACCGCGGGCCTTATCGTTGTTGGTACACACCTGGCGAACAGCCTTCTGAAAGGTAGCAAGAAAGGGATGTGTCCAGAGGGCAAAAGTCCTGTTGTTCACCTTTGACCTCTCTGAAGAGCTCAGCCTGCACGGCGCCATTTTCTGCTTGAAATTTCAACTTTCAACTTTTTTTTTTTTTTCAAGATTTAGTCAGACTGCTGCTGTTCTTTTTGAATGGGGGGGGGAGGAATGTGTTCGCTGTGTGAATAAACGCTACACAGTACCACCATGCGTGAATAAACGCTACACAGTACCACCATGCGTGAATAAACGCTACACAGCACCCCCCACACTAAACGATAAGGAAAGAATGAATGCAATGGAAGTATAATGCAATGCAATACGGATTGGGGTTTGTTGTTGTTGTTTTGTTGTGGGGGTTTTTGGGGGGGGGGTTTTTCTTGGGGGAGGGGGGTGGGGTGGGTAAGATGTATATCAAGTCGAAACTACTGAAATCCTCCCATGAAATGTCATGTACAAAACATACATGTGGATTTGTTAGCCTAGTGGTTTGAGCGTCGAACCCGTAATCTCTCAACAACTCGGGGCGCGGGGTTGAGTCTCCGTGTTGGCGTCTGATCAAGGAGATAAAGATTTTCTAGACTTGACACCGGTACCTTCTCTCCTCACTCCGAAAGCCCCCTAGATGAGACAATAAAGCGAGGACATCCAGACACACTTCAAACCCCCAACAACATCATTGTTGTAGAAGTGCAGGCCAGCTATGTCCAGTGGGATGGATGACACACATCGGTGGATCGGGTGGTCTAGACTAGAGGGAACGCACCTGTCTAGAAAGCGAAAAGTCCGGGTCGGAAGTGTGCGGTGGTTCAATTCCCGTTTGAGCCCGAAACTTTCCCCCCACCATCCATTAGACCATGAGTGGTGGTCTGGGTGCTAGTCTTTCAAATGAGACGATAAACCGAGTTTCCGTGTGTGACACAGATTAACGCAAGTAAAAGAACCCACGGCAACAAAAGAGTTGTCTCTGGCAAAATTCTGTAGGAAAAAAAGCCACCCTGCTAGGAAAACAAATACAATCGCAGACAGGAAAAAAGAAACAAAATGGGTGGCGCTGCTGTTGTGGCGACACGTCCTCCCCGGGGAGAGCAGCCCGAATTCCACGCAGAGAAATCTGCCGTGACTTAAGAGTTCTCTGGAATAAAAGGACATGTCCAGTACGCACCATGCTACCCGGAGAGGGACAGACTCGACCGTCATGTTCAGTTGCCCCAACATGCACTGCTTGAAAAAGACAGCCACGTGCCCCAACCACTGCTCCAGGAGCTGAAGAAGGCGGCCAAACCCAGCACGCCTCTCAGAGGACCTGGCAGAGGACCTGGCAGAGGACCTGGCAGCCCAACAGGAGACCGCGGAGAGCCAGACCTGCCAGGACTTTGGCGTGTTCCGAGTGCTTCACCCAGACCTCTCTCCTGAATCCTGGCACCCTCGACATGCACACTGCATCCTCTGCATCTGTATACAGCAATCCTCAACAGGCACACTGCATCTGTATATAGCAATCCTGACCCCCTCAACAGGCACACTGCATCTGTACACAGCAATCCTGGCCCCCTCAACAGGCACACTGCATCTGTATACAGCAATCCTGGCCCCCTCAACAGGCACACTGCATCTGTATACAGCAATCCTGGCCCCCTCAACAGGCACACTGCATCTGTATACAGCAATCCTGGCCCCCTCAACAGGCACACTGCATCTGTATACAGCAATCCTGGCCCCCTCAACAGGCACACTGCATCTGTATACAGCAATCCTGGCCCCCTCAACAGGCACACTGCATCTGTATACAGCAATCCTGGCCCCCTCAACATGCACACTGCATCTGTATACAGCAATCCTGACCCCCTCAACAGGCACACTGCATCTGAATACAGCAATCCTGGCCCCCTCAACAGGCACACTGCATCTTCTACAGGTCTGTCAACATCAAATCCAGCACCCTCAATGTTCTGTCAGCAACAAATTCATCATCCTCACTGTTCTGTTCAACAACAAATCCAGCATACTCAACATGCTTATCTTCTAACTTCTGTAACCAACAAACCTACCGTCGTCAATATGCTCATCTTCTACACGCCTGTAAACAGGAATGGGAGTAGAGAACTGGCAGGTCTGCATAAAACTTAACCTGGTAAATTCGTAAATTACCAATCCATATCCACACCCAGGCCGAGCTTCAAACCCGCCATTCCTGGATTCTAGACAACTAGGGCTGGAGAGAGAGAGCGGGAGAGAGAGAGAGAGAGAGAGAGAGAGAGAGAGAGAGAGAGAGAGAGAGAAGAGAGAGAGAGAGAGAGAGAGAGGAGAGAGAGAGAGAGAGAGACAGACAGACAGACAGACAGACAGACAGACAGACAGGCAGACACAGAGACACAGAGACACAGAGAGAGGTCCTCCACCTTCACCGCCCCGTGGTTGTGGCTGTCAGTGCCCGAAGTCGTGTGTTGGTCTGACTTCTCCCCTGACTTGTTGAGGAGTGGCTGAGGCACTGCACTGACAGTTGGTGTCCAGATAGGGGTCATAGGCAAGCTGACCTGGCAGAGCCACCCCTCCTCTCCACACAGTGACACTGTCTGTGGTGCTAGCAAACTCCACACTGTGCAAGACGTCCTGGTACATACCTCAGGCATTCAAGAGACTACATCATATGGAAAACGTCTCTGATGTGCTTGATATGAGTTTAAAATCTGGCCACAGAACTCGTACCATTATTTGCCACAAAACCTGCCAAGAAGTTCAAATTTCAAAGAGGAGACACAACCTTAGAGGCGTCCAGATCACTGGAATGGAATGAAAACCACCACCACCAAGAACACTCCAGCAGAGAGAACACAACTCCCGCTATCCCCACACACACGCTTGTCCTAACTCCGCCCTGCAAAATATGCCTTTTCCCAATCAGCCAAAAAAAAAAAAAATGAACAACAAGGATAAATCGCAAATGTCTTGTAACTAGATGAATGCTGGAGGGGAGTTGATGGCAATCGTTGGAACGAACGAAGAAGACTGAATGATAACATGAATATGGATCATCAAGATGTCATATAATGTAAAATAAGCAGGCTCCTGGCTCCTACCTCTCCCGCACGCACGCACGTCGTCCATGTCAGTGTCAAGAGCGGGGAGGCTTGTCAAGGGTGTTTCTGTACCTGCCGCCTGCTGACAGTCAAGACAGCCAGCCTCCTTGCCCAGAACCCTACAGCCCTGATTAGGAACGCCAGACCAGGCCTTGGGCCCCGCAAAGAGACATCAGTGTCAACCGATATTATGCCAGTGTGTAGACAGTAGTATGTTTTGGGGGACGGGAGGGAGGGAGGGAGGGAGGCCCTAACGTAACCCATTCCACACACAGCCTTGATGAAGACTTCGGGCGGTGTTTCTTTAATCCCATTGATTTTTCTAATGAGGGCGTCAGGGTGGTTAAGGGGCTGATCCACGCGCATCCCACATTCGCTGTCTCTGACACAGCAGTTGTCATACCTGTACGACAGTTGACTGGACTGCAGACTTCTCCCTGAACTCCTCGAGGAGTCGTTTGGGGAACTGCACTGATTTTTTTCAGGCAGTGTGCCGTGAGAAAGTTGAACCTGGAGGAGTCCATTCCTCTCCAGGTAGCAGCATGCATGCTGGGCATGTTGGTGTCATCCATCCCAGCGGTCATAGCTGGCCTACTCTTCTAATGAAAGACGAATAGAGTTTTAACGTGTGTGCATGATGTTTTGCGTGCGTTTGTTGGTGGGGGCTTGGTTATCATCATCATTAAGAAAATTTTGCTCCTAGATAGATGGCTTGGTAAAAAAAAAAAAAAAAGCAAATGCATTGCTAAGTCAATGTTCCATCTGGAAATACAACTTTGACTTGACTTGGTTTACAGAACCATCCCAAGGACTTTCAGGGGAGTGAAGTCAGTACCAATGTTAACCCCACTGAAAATTACCTACCCTTCGCAGAGACACACTAAAGACTGGAATCGGAGTCCCCAGTCCTGTCAGACCACGCTTACAACGCTCTAACCACCGGGCTCCTCCACCCGAAGTGTGACAGCACTGACTGTGTGTTGGTCACCGGGTGGATGTACAGGTGTCTGATGAAGACTGGACCAGCTGTCATAGGTCAGCGTGTCAAAACCACAGCATAGAAACAGTGTATCTCTGCTTGATTCCAGCTTTGGAATCAAAGCTGGGAAAAGACAGTTAGGAAGTGTAGATCATAGTGTAGATTATCTAGCTCTCGCTGTGAGTGTGTGTGTGTGTGTGGTGAGAGAGAGAGAGAGAGAGAGAGAGAGAGAGAGAGAGAGAGAGAGAGAGAGAGAGAGTGTGTGTGTGTCTGTGTCTGTGTGTGTGTGTGTGTGTGTGTGTTGTTTCTTTCTTTCTTTGGTTTTTTGTTGTTGTTTCTTTGATATTCATGGGGAATTGGTGTAAAGAAGCCTCGGTTTATCCAATTAACCTCAATGAAAATTAGTTTTCGAACTCGAGTTCGAGTTCGAGTTCTCTCTCTCTCTCTCTCTCTGTCTGTCTGTCTGTCTGTCTGTCTGTCTGTCTCTCTCTCTCTCTCTCTCTCTCTCTCTCTCTCTCTCCGTCCCCTCCCTCTCTCTCCCTCCACCCCCCATTTCTCTCCCCCCTCTCTCTTCCCCACCTCTCTCTCCCTTCCCCCTATTTCTCTCCCTCCGTCCCTCTCTCTTTCTCTCTCTCCCTTCCTCCTCCCCTCTCTCCCCCTGTTGCTCAAATGACTCAACAGTAAAGAGAGAGAGAGAGAGAGAGAGAGAGAGAGAGAGAGAGAGAGAGAGAGAGAGAGAGAGAGAGAGAGAGAGAGAAGACGACGACGACGAAGAAGAAGAAATCAGGTATCTGTCACTCTGTGTAACAAGCACTACAACTGCTTCTTCACGCTCCAAGGAACAATGGTCTCTTAATGGAACACCTCCCTCCCCTCCCCCTCCCCCGCCCCCGCCCCCCGCCCCCACCACCACCAAACCCACAAGGATTGTGCCCGTCTTTCACACTACGCTAACACCTGTCGACACAATACAACGACGACCATACGAGAGAGTCTGTCACCTCCTTTAGCTCTGTGAAGCCTGGGTTGCCCGGTATTGCAACCTGTACGACAAAAAGAAGAAAGACTCGGTGGCCCGTGAGAGAAAGCCTCCGGCAGGATGGACAAATTTCACTTGTTGATGACGACGATCATCTCGTTAGGCCTCCAGCCTTGGAGGGGGGTGGGGGTGGGGGTTCTTGAGGGTGGTAGTGGAAGAGAGAAGCCCTCCCCTCCCCTCCCCTTACCCCTGTCCCCCACCCTCTCTCCTTCTCCCCTCTAGTCAGAGTTGTTGATGAGTCAGCGTTGTAATCTTTATTATGTTGGTGACTTGTTCTATCCTTTGTTGTTGTTGTTGTTGTTGTTGTTGTTGTGTGTGTTTTGCGCCCCAATTCACTGCTTTGACATTTTCATTAGCCATCTGTATAATATATATATATATATATATATATATATATATATATATATTATATATATATATATATATATATAATTACAACCCGAAGTCGGATACGCTGGCCCTGACTTGTCAGGCGCTTAACGGCAGCGCGACGTATTTTCGCTTCTATGACAGACAACAGTAGTTGCTGTCTGAGCGTTCGATGACGGAGAAAAACTTTCAGAAGTATACATCATACACGATGAGTCTGACTGATGTAAAATTTGAATATGCATGTGATTCACAACACATTGCAACGATACAATTTCCAAGAGAAAAGGGAATATATATTTAAAAACGAAGACGTCAACACCAAAGTAATAACATATAAACAGTTCATCAAAACACGTGAACATCTCTCTAACATTTATTGAAGTCTTCAACTTTGGCTGTTGTTGTTTTTTCCATTGTGTTGTTATGATATCAACGTCTGAACGGAGGTTCGCGGCAGAGGGCAAAAGTGTACGCAGCCTCTAATGTGGGCGTGGAAACACGCCTAGTTTGATAGACGATCAAAGTGCTGTCTCCTTTTGAAAGTACGTTAAGAAATGGTTTTAAAAAAAACTGTCTTCTAAACATAATGCTCAATATCTCTCTCTCTCTCTCTCTTTCTCTCTCTCACACACACACACACACACACACCCCACAACACACAGAGCTTTGAAGATGGTGCTACAATCATTCAGACACGCGCGCTCGCACGTGCGCGCGCGCACATACATACACACACACGTACGTGCGCGCAGGAGATCAAAGGCTAAGCCATAATTGTTCTTTAACAGATGTTGGAAGCACAGAGAGAGAGAGAGAGAGAGAGAGAGAGAGAGAGAGACTTCAGACCAAAGATGTTTTATAACATAAGGCCATAACAGCCCTTATAAACAGAAGGGGCGAAAACTATTAATAAGAGATCTACATTTAGACACAAAATCAACTCAAGAAAGAGAATAAATCTTGTCCTAACTGAATACGACATTAAAGGAGTAAAAAACACACCACCACAGCTCTTTCTTACAGTTGGACAGGTTTGAAGAAGTATATTGCTAAGTTACGAACACTATTATCATTTTGAGATGACTTCAATAAATATAGACGAAATAGGCTTGGTTGCGCACAGGATTTTTTCGGGATAAATTTTACAGGGAGATCAGAGAGGGTTATCACACTTCAAAACAAAGTGGACTTCATCTTCACCTCGTTCTTTACACAATGGGCACAACATAGTTATCTGCTGCACATGCACGGGTTTGTGTTTCAAAATATTTTTTTTATATCGAGGATAATGGAATAAGCACTCACGTGCTTTTTTACACCCAGTCCCCGTGCATATGTGGTTTTGTAAATTTTGTCATCTTTTCCCACCGGCACACAATGACCTACTCTTTCAAAAAGCGGAACAGGATTTAACGTGTGCGCAAGATGTTCTGCGTGCGTTCGCACACAGGACCTCGGTTTATAGTCTCATCCGAAGGACTTTTGGGGAGAGTGGAGTCTGCACTGATGTTAATAACTCCAGGGGAAAATATCCCCTTGAACGGGATCCTAACCCGGATCGCCAGATTGCGAGCGCAATGTTTAAAGAGATATTAATGGTTTTTTACTTTCTGAAATACCAAACCGAAATTCAGTTGTAATTACTCTTAAATGTCTATCCCAAGAAGGAAGGTGGCAGGGCGGTTAAGATGTTCACCTGTCTCACAAGGAAACCCTGAGGTTCTGGGTTCCATTCCCAGCCTGGCCCTTTCTTCCCAGTTTGGCCAGAAAATTGAACTGAATGTCCGAGTCACGCGGATGAGACTATAAACCGACGCCCCGTGTGTGAATGCACGCAAAACATCTTGCGCACGCGTTAAAAATCCGTTCCGCCTTTGGGAAGAGTAGGCCATTTCGTGCTGGTAGGAACGGGTGACAAAATAAAAATTTTTAAAATGCATGCACAAAGGTTTCGTGTTTAATTTCCATACCCCAGGTTGGAATGCGGCTACTTAAATGGTGAGCGTGCGTGCGCGCGCGCGCGCGCGCGAGGGTGTGTGTGTGTGTGTGTGCGTGCGTGCGTGCGTGCGTGCGTGTGCGTGTGTGTGTGTGTGTGCGTGTGTGTGTGTGTGTGCGTGTGTGTGTGCGTGCATGTGTGTGTGCGTGCGTGCGTGTGTGTGTGTGTGTGTGTGTGCGTGTGCGTGCGTGCGCGCGCGCGCGCGCGCGCGCGTGTGTGTGTGTGTGAGAGTGGGTGGGGGGACTAAAACGGTGACATATGCAGAACATTCACCAGTGGTGAACCTGGGAGCTCTAGCTGATGAGCGAATTGTCCATCTGTGCAAGTTAATGGAGAGACAGTTCTTTACGAGGTGGGAAGAGCTGTCACCTCTATCTGTATGGAATCTGTCAGCGGATTGCATGTGACTTCCCCATTGTTGCCATCTGCAGTCTGTCTGTCGCTGGCGACACATCTGTGTACTCGTTTACCTCTGCCGTCCCCATGAAACATCCCTACCTTTCCCCGAACCCAAGCCCTCACAGACATAATTATTCACAATTACGCAGATAAGGAAACAAGCACACATGCAGACAGGAAAAGAAAAAGGATAATAGGTGGCGCTGCTCTTGTGGCGACGCGCTCTCCCCGGTTACTTGAAGTGGTCTGGATTAAATGTTCTTTCCTTTTGTCTGGATGAAATGTTCTGACCTAAAGCATGGCTAGTGTACTCTTTTGTCTGGATTAAATTCTCTGACCTAAAGCATGCTTAGTGTAGTCTTTTGTCTGGATTAAATGTTCTGACCTAAAGCATGCCTAGTGTACTCTTTTGTCTGGATTAAATGTTCTGACCTATAGCATGCCTTGTGTGCTATTTTGTCTGGATTAAATGTTCTTACTAAAGCATGCCTAAGTGTACTCTTTTGTCTGGATTAAATGTTCTCACCTAAAGCATGCCTAAGTGTACTCTTTTGTCTGGATTAAATGTTCTTACTAAAGCATGCCTAGTGTACTCTTTGTCTGGATTAAATGTTTTTACTAAAGCATGCCTAAGTGTATTCTTTGTCTGGATTAAATGTTCTTACTAAAGCATGCCTAGTGTACTCTTTTGTCTGGATTAAATGTTCTTACCTTTTGTCTGGATTAAATGTTCTTACTAAAGCATGCCTAAGTGTACTCTTTGTCTGGATTAAATGTTCTGACCTAAAGCATGCCTAAGTGTGCTCTTTTGTCTGGATGAAATGTTCTTACCTTTTGTCTGGATTAAATGTTCTTACTAAAGCATGCCTAGTGTAGTCTTTTGTCTGGATTAAATGTTCTTACTAAAGCATGCCTAGTGTAGTCTTTTGTCTGGATTAAATGTTCTTACTAAAGCATGCCTAAGTGTACTCTTTTGTCTGGGTTAAATGTTCTGACATAAAGCATGCCTAGTGTAGTCTTTTGTCTGGATTGATTAAAGTGGGACTACTGGCGAATTTGACTTTTGAAAAGCCCATTCTACTTTTTTAAGAAAGAAAAAAATCTACTTTTTGTTTGTTTGTTATATGAAGTAGTGAGTACACACATAATGCCCCACCCCCTCCCTCCCTCCACCTCCGTGGCCCTTTTCTTTTCATCTGTTCTCACAGACACACAGACACAGACACACAGACATAGACACAGACACACACACACACACACACTGACACTCACACACACAACACACACACCACACACAACACACACACACACACACGCGAGTATCAAAACAGGCTAAGCTGAGATAGCAGAAATGTGTACACGGGCACTGTTGTCACACAGGGCAGAAACTAGAAAACGTCATTCAGGTCCAACCCAACCCAGGCCTGTTGTTTATCGCCCCGCCGACCACAGAGGCCATAGCGTCATGTAGGTCAAGATGGAGGCCATGGCCGAGGGGTCAGTACCGTTCCACTTCTATCCTAGGAGTCCACGAAGTCCTGAGTTCGAATCTTGGCAGTGTGTGGTGAATTAAGGGTGGGCATTTTTACGATCTCCCAGGTCAACTTCAAGTGAAGACCTGCTAGGGCCTTTATTCCTTTCGTGTATATATATCCATGCACAAGATAAAAATATGTAAGCAAAAGATCAGTATTGTAATTGCCCGTCATGGGATGATTAAAGTGTTTTTGACTTGACTTTGACTTGACGTCAGCATTCGGTGGGTTAGGGAAACACGGACATACCCCGCATACATCTCCGAAGTCAGAATGCAGCTACCTTCCTAGAGGGCAAACAACGGTCGCGTACGCAACATCTCACCATTAGAGAACCTCGGAGCTCTAGCCGAAGCACGCAAAAACAGAGAGTCAACAAAGTAAACTGAGGTCAGAAGTGGGGTACAGTTGATAATAATAATAATAATGAATAGCATTTATATAGCACATTTCTCAAAGCAATGACTCAATGCGCTTTCATACCATGCACATTTATACACATGCACACACAGCACATAATAACAACAACAACAATGATAATGAGCATTTCTAAAGCGCAAATAAATTTACAAGAGATACCTATCGCACTGTAGAGGCACACACTTGCGTCCGGGCACACACTAGCAGGGCAATTAACAGTACACTCAGAGAAAAGGCACTAGCAACAACATAACTAACAACAAAACATAACCAACAGCCAGGCATGCACATGAAGTAGCCTACAGTGTGACAAACGGCGACCGTCAAAACAAGCACAATATATTACCTAGCTAAGAAATACATTAAAGAGATGTGTCTTCAATGAAGACTTAAACTGGGATAAAGTGGGAGTATGTCTGACGGCTGGTGGCAGAGAGTTCCAGATCGTGGGCGCAGCAACACCAAAAGATCTACGACCTGCGGTTTTGAGGTTGTAATGGGGTACAACAAGTAAGTTATCATTCGAAGACCTCAGGGTTCTAGTTGTGGTGCGTGTTTTCAAGGCAGCCGACAGAGATGGAGCAAGCGAGCCTTCAGAGTGACGGTATGCCAAGACGGCAACTTTGTACTGACAGCGTGCCCTTACAGGTAACCAGTTATCCGGCAGGTCAGAGACGAGGGCCACCAGGCAACGTGCACTGTATCCACATCACGCCACCAAAGATGTCAGCGCCCAGAAATATCACATGTGCACTTTGAAAGTGGATATTGGGTGCAGGGTGTGATAGGGTAATGTCCAGAAAATCTTCATAAGTATTATATGACGAGGCACGTTTAATGTTTTGAAATAATTTGCTGTTTATTATCATTATCGTTATTATCATTATTAGGGGTGGTGGTTTTAGCTAGAGTAGCAAAAGTAGTAGTAGTAGCAGCAGCAGCAGCAGCAGCAGCAGCAGTAGTAATAGTAGCAGCAGTAGTAGTAGTAATAGTAGCAGTAGTAGTAGTAGCAGCAGAACAGCAGCAGCAGCAGCAGAAGCAGCACAGCAGCAGCAGTAGCAGCAGCAGTAGTAGTAGTAGTAGTAGTAGTAGTAGTAGTAGTAGTATAGTAGTAGTAGTAGTAGTAGTAATAGTAGTGGTGGTGGTGGTGGTAGTAATAGTAGTAGTAGTGGTGGTGGTAGTAGTAGTGGTAGTAGTAGTAGTAGTAGTGGTGGTAATAGTAGCAGTAGTAATAGTAGCAGCAGCAGAAGTGGTAGAAGCAATAGCAGTATAAGTAGCAGCAGAAGCAGCAGCAGCAGCAGCAGCAGCAGCAGCAGCAGCAGCAGCAGCAGCAGCAGTAGTAGTAGTAGTAGTAGTAGTAGTAGTAGTAGTAGTAGCAGCTGCAGCAGCAGTAGTAGTGGTAGTGGTATAATTATCATCAAAATTGTTACCGTTCCTATGACTGAATTTCTGTTGCTGTTAATGTTAACGAGAGGTGTGATACATGTGTTGACGGGGGTGGGGGGAATTGAAAGCGGGTGGGGGAAGGGGAGGGGGTAGGTTGTTGGAAGTGGAGGCCAGAGCATAAAGGAAAAAAGAAAAAAAAGAAATCAAAATGCGTCTTTTCCCAGAGAGCGAAAGAAAAAGAAAAAGAATATCAAGAAATATGAATAGGTCTACAATTACACTTAGGCTGAACATATGGTCACGCTGAAAGGATGTGTGTGTGTGTGTGTGTGTGTGTGTGTGTGTGTGTGTGTGTGTGTGTGTGTGTGTGTGTGTGTGTGGTGTGTGTGTGGTGGGTGTGGTGTGTGTGTGTGTGTGTGTGTGTGTGGTGTAGTGTGGTGTGTGTGTGTGTGTGTGTGTGTGTGTGTGTGTGTGTTGTAAGTGTATATGTGTGTGTGTCTGGTGTGTAATGGTGTGTAATGTGTTGTGTGTGTAAGTGGTGTGTAAGTGTGTGTAGTGTGTGTAAGTGTGTGTGTGTAAGTGTGTGTGTAGTGTGTAAGTGTGTGTGTGGTGTGTGTAAGTGTATATGTGTGTGTGTCTGCGTGTGTAAGTGTGTGTGTAAGTGTGTTTGTGTGTGTGTGTAAGTGTGTGTGTAAGTGTGTGTGTGTATATGTGTATGTGTCTGCGTGTGTAAATGTGTGTGTGTGTAAGTGTGTGTGTATATGTGTGTGTGTAAGTGTGTGTGTGTGTAAGTGTGTGTGTGTGTGTATATGTGTGTGTGTGTCTGCGTGTGTAAGTGT
>CM054146.1:7051642-7059142 GCA_028751875.1 Rapana venosa
CCACCCACCACATCCACTCACAACCCACCACCCACACCACCCCCACCCACTAACCCACCCCACCACCACCACCATCCCCACCACCCACACACACACCACCAACCACCACCACACACCAACCACACCACCACACCACAACACCACCACAACCACCAACCACCCCCCACCACCACGACACCACACCCCACCCACCACCACACACAACACCACCACACCACCACACCACCCACACCCACACCACCACCACACCCATCACCATCACCACCACCACCACCACCCCACTCCAACCCACCACCCCACCCCCCCCTCTAACCCCACCACCAACCACACAACACCCCCCCCCCCCCCAACCCACACACACACACCACCACACCACCACAACCCCCCCCCCACCACACCAACACACACACAACCCCCCCCCCCCCCCCACCACCACCACAACCACCACCACCAAAAAACACTCTCTCTCTCTCTCTCTGGAAGCAGCCTCACCTCTTGCTGCTGCTGCTGCTGCTGCTGCTGATGACGACTCGCTTCTCCACGCGGCCAGGGGCCCCTCGCCTGGTCCTGAGCAGACTGTGCACCACCACCTGCTCCCTCCTGACCCCCCTCCGCTCCCGGCTGACCACCATCACCGCTCCCCCGCCCACCACCACCCCCCCCTTCACCCTCCCCCCTGTCCGCCCAGCAGCCGCAGTCGTCGCCAGGGATCGGGGATCCTCCTCTAGGATCACGTGACAGTGACGGGGGCGGGGGCGGGGGAGGGGGGAGGGGAAGGGGGCACGGAAGGGGGTGGAGGGGGGAGGGAGAGCTACTGCTGCTGCTGCTACTGCTGGTGGTGGTCATCTCCGCCTCGCTCTCTGTCTCCTCCTTGATGGTCACCTGGGGCCGTCGCCGTCTGAAAAACCATGGTGGTTGGTGGTTGGTGGTGGTTGGTGGTGTTGGTGTTGGTGGTTGGTGGTTGGTGGTGGTGGTTATGGTGGTGGTTGGTGGTTGGGTGGTTAGGTGGTGGGTGGTGGTTGGTGGTGGTTGGTGGTTGGTGGTGGTTGATGGTAGTGGTAGGGGGTCAATGACGCTGTTTCTGAGGCTGTGCTGGAGTCTGAAAAAGGACACAGAAGAAAACTCAGGTCAGCACTGAAGCTTTATCATTATGTCATTATATTATAACAGATTGTGGAAAACCGAACATAAACTTCTTCTGAATTGGGGACGGGATAGCCTGGTTGGTTAGAACATGGCGCTCGTGATCTGCTCACCCAGGTTCGAACCCGTTCTAGGGGATATTTTCCCCTGTAGTTAACATCAGTGCAGACTCCGCCCTCCCCAACCCCAAAGTAAGTCTTTGGATCATACTATAAACCGAGGTCCCGTGTGCGAAGGCACGCAGAACATCTTGCGTACACGTTAAAACCTGTTCCACCTTTCGGAAGAGTAGGCCACTGTGTGCCGGTGGGAACGGATGACAACATTCACAAAACTGCATACATTCGAGGACTTAGATGTAAAAAACACATGGGTGTGAACTCCATTATACTGGAAATAAAAGAGTCAATCAATAAAACAAGGTTTAAAACTTCCCTACTAACAGTCAGGACACTGTACGTTTATTAAATAAAAGGGCGACTTGGTCTTGAGGCGTCCCCAAATCCTCAGATCACAGGGGTGGGGGTGGGGTAGGGGTGGGGGTTGGGTTTTTTTTGTGTTTGTTCCGCAGCTAAAGCTCCCAGGTTCTCCAAGGGTCAGATTTTTGCTATGCGACTGTCCCCCCCCCCCCCCTCCACCCACACCCCATACCACGTAAGTAGCAGCATTCCGACTTGGGGATGGTGTCTGAAAAGAATCTGTGTGTGCCTGCATTTTATAAAACAAAATGATGACATCCGTTCCTACCTTCACGAATGGCGTACTACTCTTTCGAAAGGCTGAGCGGGTTTTTAACATGTGCCAAGATAATCTGCGCGCGTTCGCACACAGGGCCTCGGTTTATAGTCTCATCCACAGGACTTTGACATTCAGTTGAGTATTTTGGTCAAACTGGGAAGAAAGGGCGAGGCTGGGAACAGGAATGGAACCCAGAACCTCGCAGTACATTTGTTAGGCAGGTGAACGTCTTAGCCATCCTGTCACCCTCTTTCTGCAGACAAACAGGAGACCTTCAGCTGTCCACCTCCTGCAGTTTTAGTTTTGCTTTTACAGTGTTGGGGACACGAAACGGATCAGCATGACTCATCCCCGTCATCGTAAGTGCAGAGAATGCTTGAAGTTCAGAAACTTCTTCTTCCTCGTCAAACTCTCAGACAGCAGCTAGTGTTGTCTGTCATAAGAGCAAAAATACGTTGCGCTGCCGTTCAGCGCCTGACAAGTCAGGCCCAGCACACCCGTCTTCGGCATGGGAGAGAATTGTTTATTTTTTTAAGTCTTTGTGTAAAAAAGGAATGGACCAAGAAGGCAGAAAATGGACAAGAAGGAGGTGACAGGAAGAAAAGGAACGAGGCAGAAACAATGAGAGACGGATAGAAAAGAGGGAGTTTGCAGCACAGAATTTGCAGAAGGTGGGATGCTATTTGTACTGTACTGTACCCTGGCATCTCCAAGGGGGAGTTCAGAGACTAGAATAGCCAGCACCAACAGACAGGGAATGTCATAGATGTAGGGCCGATTTTATGCAGACTTCGGGATCGTTGAGGTAAAGGTAAAGGAGTCCCATAACCTATAAGGACATACGTAGGGGAGCAAGGCGTCAGAGACCTCAGCTTCTCTAGGGGCCAGCATATTGAGAGCGGCGTCCATCTCCTCTCCATCTCTGCTTTACCTTCCCTAACCCTAAAGAGGCAGGGACCCATTTACAGCTGGGTGAACTGGGGGACTGTACTGAAGCCAAGGCGCGCAAAGGGTCACCCATCCAAGTGGTAACCACGCTCGACGCTGCTTAACTTGGCTGGGGGAAAGCGAGTGCTCCGACCACTGAGCTATCGCGTCCCCTTCAGGGATCACTAAGATCCCAGATAGCTGAAGCGGGCCAGAGTGACACACTCCGACTGGAGACCCCATATGCAGAAGCTGTGTTGTCCATAATTATCATCAATCCTCCCATCCACCACTTAACTACTCAGTCCAGTCCAGATAAGGGGGACAGGGAAACACCTGTGATGTCCACTCATCCGCCACCCACCCCCCTGTCTTCTACCTCTCTCTTTAAACATTGGCAATGGTCAAGCCTACAAATGGAGACTTTGTCCATCTCCTGTTCCTTCTGCCTCTTTCTGACACCACGCCCTAGGAGTTAGATGGCTTTCACAAGGCCACATGGATTCCTCCGTTTGTGAGATAGTAAAGTGTATGAGTTGAAAATCTGTACTGAATTGAATTGAAGATCGCATCATCATCTAGTGATGGAGTTCACCATCCTGATCATCATCAGAAGGCGTCTGAAAGGTCTTCAGTTCTTCAGCCAACTTCTTCCTCTGTCATGTGCGGCGTACATGAGATGTGCAGGGTCTTACCTCAGCTTTGAATCCATCCAGACCGTATTAGACAGTTAGCACAGCCAGGGAACGATGAAGAAGAGGAAGAAGTGGAAGAAGGAGGAGGAGGAGGAGAAGGAGAATAAGAAGGAGAAGAAGGAGAAGGAGAAGACGAAGGAGAAGAAGATGGAGGAGGAGGAGAAGAAGAAGAAAGAGAAGACGAAGGAGAAGAAGAAGGAGAAGACGATGGAGGAGGAGGAGAGGAGAAGAAGAAGAAGGAGAAGAATAAGAAGGAGAAGGAGAAGACGAAGGAGAAGAAGAAGGAGGAGGAGGAGAGAAGAAGAAGAAGGAAGAGGAAGAAGAAGAGGAAGAAGAAGATGGAGGAGGAGGAGAATAAGAAGGAGAAGAATAAGAAGGAGAAGGAGAAGACGAAGGAGAAGAAGAAGGAGGAGGAGGAGAAGAAGAAGAAGAAGGAGAAGAGGAAGGAGAAGAAGAAGATGGAGGAGGAGGAGGAGGAGAAGAAGAAGAAGAAGAAGAAGAATGATCCTTTACTCTCTTTTACAGTTCTTCTGTCGAAAGTCTATGATTTATAAGCATGGAGAAAGGATGGTGGCAGGATGGTTGGGACGTTCACCTGCCTGACGAATAAACAATAGAGTTCTGGGTTCCGTTCCCAACCTCGCCCTTTCTTTCCAAGTTTGACGGGAAAATCGAACTGAATGTCAAAGTTCTTCAGATGAGACTATGAACCGAGGCTCGTGTGCTAATGCACGCAGAACCTCTTGCATTGCGCCCTCGTTAAACCCCTTCATGGTGGGAAGGCAAACTCCCTCCCCTGACGAACCTTGCTGGGAGCTGCAGCTGAGGAAGGAAGGAAGGAAGGAAGGAAGGAAGGCAGGAAGGAAGGAAGGAAGGAAGGAAGGCAGGAAGGAAGGAAGGAAGGAAGGAAGGAAGGAAGGCAGGAAGGAAGGAAGGAAGGAAGGAAGGCAGGAAGGAAGGAAGGAAGGAAGGAAGGAAGGAAGGAAGGCAGGAAGGAAGGCAGGAAGGAATGAAGGAAGGAAGGCAGGAAGGAAGGAAGGAAGGAAGGAAGGAAGGCAGGAAGGAAGGAAGGAAGGAAGGAAGGAAGGAAGGAAGGTAGGAAGGAAGGAAGGAAGGAAGGAAGGCAGGAAAGACACCCTGGCTGTCGGGATGGTAGCCAGTGGCAGGCTGAAACCACTCGGCCATCCCCGCCCTCCATGTTTCTTCACGGTTTTATTTTATTAAAAAAAATTTTTGTTTAATTTCTAGGATATTGTGCTTTTGTTTTACATCCAATCCCCGGGTGTATGCAGTTTTATAAATGTTGTCATCCGCTCCCACAGCCACACAATGACCTTCTCTTCCGAAAAGCGGAACGGGTTTAACGTTTGTGTCAGATGTTCTGTGTGTGTTCGCACACGGGACCTCGGTTTATAGTCTCATCCGAAGGACTTTTAGGTGGAGAGGAGTTGGCAGTGATGTTAACTCCAGAGGAAAAATCCTCTTGAACGGGAATCGAACCCGGGTCAGCAGATCACGAGCGCAATGCGCATCACTCTAACCATCAGGCTGTGTCCCTGTAGGTTTGCCCAACCAACCGTCAGATGATGCACGCAGATCTACAAAAGAGCAGTCAGAGTGTCAAAAAGGGTCAGGTTTGAAATGCATAATTCATAGCTACCCCCCCCCCCCCCCATCCCCTGCTTCACTTGTTATCAAGGACAATCAAGGCATGGTGAACACACATAAAAATAGCAATGAAGTAAATACTGTGACCGTCCCTCACAAAATGAGCCGCATTGCGCCGGAGGCCAGTTTTTTGTTGTTGGCATGTTATTAGTCTGCAATAAATAAGCAAGTAAAAACACCAAAACCCCCCAGAAAATCTGACAATTCTACTAAAGGTTATTACAAATTGAAATACTAGACTCCAGAAAGTGACAAAATGAGAAAATGACAATTTTTTACTTTTAATAAGCAGTCAGATGTATTCTGTTATTCATCTGGTGATTTGGTACTTTTAAACGCGTTTTTCATGCAAAAGGCAATACAAACTTTCCTTGATACTTCAGTAGGAGGTAAAAGAAAGCTTATGGCTTCATAATTAATCGACATCTCTCAGTCATCAACCTGACCCCCACCTGCCTAAAATGGCTTCTAGCGGAAAAGTGGGTCAGGTGCAAAGTGACTCATTTCATGGTGGAGGGTGCTGTGCCAACTGGTGCCCATTTTTATAAGATTATTTTCTGTTCTGTGTTTTATCTTAGTTTGGATCTCATCATTTTTGTTTTACGGTTCTGGTTAAAGCATAATTATGGTTTATTTATTTATTGCATGATGTGTAAGCAATCCACGGTTTTTGCTTCTTACGGCTTTATAACACCTGGTCGATGAAAATCTTTGATCAAATATTGATATAAAAGTTGAATGCACGTATCAAAATATCGTTAAGTGCCGATTCATTTTATTCATCTCCTGGTATCTCATCTTTTCCTCCTTTCTTTTCGTTTATAAAGTAGTTCTTCTGTCTAGGGGCAGGTGGGGCCATGTACTTCTTTTTTTTTTAATTTATTAGTACAACTAGGGACAGGCATCTTTTAGTCACCTTTTGATGAAATATATTTATTGACTTTATTGACCGTGAGTCAGTAGTTGGAGGTGGACTTTTGCTACTCGTTGTGGTGAGAAACGGGATGGTGATTCATCACACAGGCAGTTAGTTCTCGAGATTTTGTAGTAATAATAATAATAATAGTAGTAATAATAATAATAATAATAAATGGAACTTATATAGCGCTATATCTTGCAAAGACAAATCAAAGCGCATGCATTCATCCTAAATCTTATACAGTCATGCAATCAATGATGAATAATCAATAGTTTAAACAAACAGATATTTACAAGCATGATGCGCTGCAGACAAAATCTATAAAATAAAAGTCAAAAGTCAAATGTTTTTCAAAAGCACACACACACTTACACAGGTCGTATACTTTAGCAGGGTGATAGGACATGGGTTAGTGAAGGTGGGATAGTTCTGATATGAAACAGGAGGGGGGAAATCTTAGGTTTGAAATAAATATGTCTTGAGGCTGAATTTAAAAGTGTCATAACTAGGTTTCTGTCGAAGAGAGAGAGGGAGCTCATTCCAGGTCGATGGACCCGAAATAGAGAAAGAGCGACGGCCAACAGTGAATTGGTTGAATCTAGGTATTCGTAGGCACAAGGTATCTGCAGTAGAGCGGAGGGAACGTGAAGGAATGAACAGGTTAAGACAATCACAGAAGTAGGAGGGTGCAGTTTTGTGGAGACATTTGTAACAGAGGGTACTGATCTTATAATTTACTCTCTGTGGCACAGGCAGCCAGTGGAGAGATCGCAAGAGAGGGGTTATGTGCTCAGATTTTTTTCTTTCTGAGAACTAGTCGAGCTGCGGAGTTTTGTATACATTGAAGGGAGTGGATAGATGATGCTGGCAGACCAGACAAAAGAGAATTGCAATAGTCCAGACGTGAAAGAATGAGAGAAGTGACAAGTTTGGCTGTTGCATCGGTGGACAGGTACTTTCGAATTGCACTAATACGCCGTAATTGATAGTAGCACGACTGACAGGTCTGGGTTATGAATTTTTTGCATAGAGAGTGTGTTGTCGAGAACGACACCTAGATGCTTCACAGCAGAGGATAGAGCGACTGATGTATTGCGGAGTTCTATTGAAGTTGTTGTAATGGAAGAGAGTTTGTATTTGGTCCCTACGAGCATGGCTTCGGTTTTATCTGCATTTAGCTGTAATTTGTTCTGTGTCATCCAGTTTTGAATATCTTCAAAGCAGCGGGCCATATTTGTCAGGAGAGAAGGTAGATTTTCAGGATTAACACTGCTTTGAATCTGAGAGTCATCTGCGTAAAAATGATGGTTGTTTTGATGACGTTTTATTATATGTGACAATGAGGCAGTGTAAAGAGTGAAAAGAACAGGGCCTAGAACTGATCCCTGTGGGACTCCGCATTCCAGTTTG
>CM054146.1:7064142-7069142 GCA_028751875.1 Rapana venosa
GACCAAAACTACATTACTGCTACTGAAGAAGACCAAAACTACATTACTGCTACTGAAGAAGACCAAAACTCCATTACTGCTATTGAAGAAGACCAAAAACTACTGAAGAAGACCAAAACTACTGAAGAAGACCAAAACTACTGAAGAAGACCAAAACTACTGAAGAAGACCAAAACTGCATTACTGCCGAAGAAGACCAAAACTACTGAAGAAGACCAAAACTACTGAAGAAGACCAAAAACTACTAACAATTGAAGAGGATTAAAACTACTTCTACTAAAGAAGACTAAAACTACTGAAGAAGACCAAAACTACACTACTACTGAAGAAGACCAAAACTACACTACTACTGAAGAAGACCAAAACTACACTACTACTGAAGAAGACCAAAACTACACTACTACTGAAGAAGACCAAAACTACACTACTACTGAAGAAGACCAAAACTACACTACTACTGAAGAAGACCAAAACTACACTAATAATAAATAATAATAATAATAATAAAATAAATGGAACTTATATAGCGCTATATCTTGCAAAGACAAATCAAAGCGCATGCATTCGACCTAATCTTACACAGTCATACAACCAATGACATAATCAATAGTTCAAACAGATATTACAAACATGGTACTGCAGACCAAATCTATGAAATAAAATTGCAATAGTCAAATGTTTTTCAAAAGCACACACACAACACACACACACACACACACACACACACCCACACACACCATCCACACACACACACACACACACACACACAGGTCATATACTTTAGCAGGGTGATAGGGCATGGGTTAGTGAAGGGTGGGATAGTTCTGATATGAGACAGGAGGGGGGAAATCTTAGGTTTGAAATAAATATGTCTTGAGGCTTGATTTAAAAGTGTCATAGCTAGGCTTCTGGCGAAGAGAGAGAGGGAGCTCATTCCAGGTCGATGGACCCGAAATAGAGAAAGAGCAGGGGCCAACAGTAGATTGGTTGAATCTAGGTATTCGTAGACACAAGGTATCTGCAGCAGAGCGGAGGGAACGTGAAGGAGTGTACAGGTTAAGACATTCACAGACAGCTCCATTTGGGAATCTGTGTACCATGCAGAGCAACAAAACCACTGATAACACTTGCAACTCATAGGCAAAATAAACTGGTTCCATTTCACCCTTTTTTGAGTGTACAGCAACTTCAAATGCAACATATTTTGAAATAATGCACATAAAACTAATTTTCAATCTGGAATATAACTTGGTGTAGGGGGGGGGGGGTGGGGGCAGCAAATAAAGCGGCGATTAACTGCTTGATTTAAATGAATCAATCAAATGCACGCTGACTTTTTTCTAATAATTTCACATAAAGAAAACACGTTAAGGTTTTATCCTAGTAATATTGATCAGATTGTTATGGTCAAGAATATATACATGCAACAAGATACACACATAGCATGCATGTGAACGTTAAAGATGCGGGCAATGTTCGGAATGGTTATATGTAACAAAACCAATTGCATAACTGCCCAGGCATTGTAAACAATTGTGAAGCCTCCAGAATTAAAATATTGAAACAGTAAACACAAAACCCAAAGAAAACAATCGCTGAGCATACAGATGAAGCATCGCGGAATTCATTCGGGAGAGGGCCATGTTAAGTCAGGAAGAAAGTAGGTTTTATTGGGTCTTACAAGAAGTACCATTATTTTTTTAAACATTTTTAATCAACAAAAAATCAAGCAACCAATTGGTAGAAAAATGACATACCAAAAGCGTGTTCCTTACAGCTAGTGAACAGATATACCCAAAGCAGTTAAATGGTTCATGGTAAAAGCTATAACTATAAGCTTTGTGTTTATGTCAAGGTATTTTGGAAAAGTGGCCTACAGGTATAGTGGGTAACACAGCGGTTGAAAATACTTTTTCTACTGTCCACAATGAAAACAAAAAGGGCATCAGCAATAAACTGCTTCACTTTTCACTAAGTACTTTGAATTGAGACCATGGAAATCAAGAATAAGTGGAACAACGACTTTCGGCAATCAAGTCCAAGAACACTACACTAAAGGTTCCAAGACAAAATTAATGTCAAAGATGTGGTCAACAAGATAAGAACAAGTGGAGAAACTGCTTTAGATACATGCCGAGCTGTCCACTACCACTGCTTGCTGAAATACACTTTCTTCTACTCGAACAACACGATTTAAAGTACAAAAAGTAACTGCATTAAACAAAATTACATATGTTAAAATCATGTTCTAGTTTCACACAACCCCAGTTTCATGAGAGCAAAACAACAAACGCCAGAAGGCAGAACAAAACCAAGCCACAACCTGTAGCACAGAGTTTTACGACAGCCAGTATATCCAAGCTCATTATTTCACAATATTTGGTTCAGTGGAATTTTAGAATTCAAACGAATTGAAATAAACTCCCATACTCGCAGAAAAAGCACACATGGACATAACAGATGCACTACAAAGGTTGGACAATTGCAAAAAGTTAAGGCTACAAATCATGCAGCAATGAGCACTGAAGTATGTAACATCTTTTACATTGGTCTTGCAAATAAAAGCACAAATGTTCTCCCTGGCCGCCAAACTTTCCTCCCCCACATAATGTTTTCTTACCATCTTTTCTTATATCAATTTTCCATGTTCCCCATTTTTCTTTAAGGCTTTTTGCTGTATTTCATCACATTGTAGGGCCTTATAATTTATTTTCATTGTTTTTCTCAAATTTAACACAGATTTTTAAAAAAAACGCACACCCAAGGCTGTGATCAAGTATATTAATTTTGTACTGACAGTGAAAATCAAAGACTGTTGAGAGAGATGCAAACAGAGTGGCCTATTAATAGGCTGGGGATAGTATGACCTGGGTAATGAACATGTCCCTGACCCTTGAAAAAGCAAAAGGCGAAAAATGAATAAGGTAACTAAATTGCAGAATCGCGTTGTCCTTAAACCAGATTTCTTAAAATTTAAAAACTACTGGTGAAGCAGACCAAAAAATACACTGCTACTGAAGAAGACCAAAACTACTGAAGAAGACCAAAACTACACTTACTACTGAAGAAGACCAAAATATACACTGCTACTGAAGACCCAAAACTACTACTAGTGAGGAAGACCAAAAACTACTGAAGAAGACCAAAAACTACTGAAGAAGACCAAAAGCTACTGAAGAAGACCAAAAGCTACTGAAGAAGACCAAAACCTACAGAAGAAGACCACAAACTCCTCCTCCTCCTCCTCCTCCTCCTCCTCCTCCTACTACTACTACTACTACTACTACTACTACTACTACAGAAAACCAAAACTACACTGCTACTGAAGAAGATCAAAACTAAACTACTAGTACTACAGAAGAAGACCAAAAAACTACTACTACTACTACTACTACTACTACTACAGAAGACCAAAACTACACTGCTACTGAAGAGGACAGACAAACCTAGCCCAGTTTGACATGACCTGACTCCACAGTTGTTTCCCAGTTAAAGCTGTGTGTCAAGATCAGATTGTGTGCATCGTTATGAATCATCAATTTTGATTCGTGTACTAAAATATACGATCTATAATAATCTTACGAGCGTGTGTTAATGTGTGCGAGCGCGCGTACATAAGTGTGTAATCGTGCATAAGCGCGCGTGCGTATTTGGGTATAAGCGCACACTAGTGTGTATGTTTGTGTGCGCGTATGTGCGATATGGCGAGGTTTTATTTATTTACACATGTGCCTATACAGGTGTGCGTGTGTGAATGAATGTATTGCTTGTTGACCTAAAACAAAGAAGCAGCCTGAGGCCGCACCTTTCCTTTCCTATTTGTCTGTGTGCGTGTTTATGTGCTTTTATTTTGTCATCTTAAATTCGGGAAGTAATGACACAAACACAAACCTTTACAAGAAAAGCTTCTTCACTTCATCAACAGCACTACGGAAGAGGCTGGATGGTGGTAAAGGTAAAGGGGTACCATAACCGATGTGGTCGTAGGAGGAGGGGGGGGGAGGCATCAGAGACCTCAACTTCTCAAGGGGCCAGCATATTAAGGGAGGCGCCCATCTCCTCTCCCTCGCTGTTTTACCTTCCCTGACCCTTAAGAAGGAAGAAGAAGAGGCAGACCAAGGAAGAGCTGGGAGGATAACATCAGCGAATGGACAGGCCTAGAACTCAACAAAACCCTGAGAAAGGCAGAACAGAGAGAGGAATGGAGGGAACTGGTTGTTGAGTCTTTGAGGGTTCCCCCACGGTCGTCAGACTACGGGACAGACAGATAGATAGATAGATAGATAGATAGATAGATAGACCCTTAAGAGGCAGGTAAACATGTTTGTCCGTCGTGTCCGACGATGACCTCCAAAACAGCAGAGGAGGCAGCTGCTGTTTTGGAAACTGGGCAGACATTTGATTATAGTGGAGATGCCTTGGCCACAGTACATCCCCACTCTCTCGGCCAAGTGGGCATAAGGACAGTCAGCGTTGGAGATGTTCTCCAAAGGCCAACCAGCCCCCAGGGCTGCAGCACATAAGGACTGTGCGAGTCAAGCCTCCTAGTCAGAGAGTCATAGTCGATCACTAAAGACTAAGCTGTAAAGTGGAATTCCATGAGTGGGAAAGCCACTGGTCATACAGCCTCTCACTTTGCTGTTGCCCCCAGCGTCAATGGTTTAATCAAGAACTGTGATAAAGCCCAGGCGCTGACGGCATGACCACTGAAGCCAAGGCGCGCAAACGGTCACCCATCTAAGTGGTAACCACGCTCGATGCTGCTTAACCTTAGCTGGGGCAAAGTGAGTGCTGTGACCACTGAGCTATCCCGTCCCCCTAACCCGTCCCATTTTGGTAGGTGGTACAGTCCGAAATCGGATAGCTCTACTGGGGCTCTGACAACATAAAACCAAACCAAACCGCTTTAATTAATGTGTAGTGCGGAGATGTCGCTGGTTTGACAGCAGAGATCGATGACAGTATGGTAGTTCTCTGAGCTTTGCCGTGGTTGCACAATT
>CM054146.1:7071642-7079142 GCA_028751875.1 Rapana venosa
TATATATATATATATTATTGATTTACTCATAGCTATAGTTATTGTGTATCCTAATGAATGACATATTCATACTTCTATTTTCAATATTATTTTGGGCTTGTTGACTGTACTTGAGATCCAGTGAATGTCCTATTTCAATATCTTATTTTTACGTGTAACAACTATGTGTACCACTTTACAATATGAAGGTGTTCAATTTTATGACTCTATAAGTTTGGCTTTTTTTGTCTCTCTCTCTTTGTTGTTGTTGTTGTTTTGGGTTGTCCTGTTTTGTTGTTTTTTTTTTATTTTGTTTGGGGTTTTGTTTGTTGTTGTTGTTTTTTTTTGGGGGTGTTGGTTTTTTTTGTTTTTGGTATGTGTGTGTGTTGAGGGGGGGGGGTGATTTTGTTGGTTTTTTCCTCTTTTGTTTGTTTGTTTTTTGTTGTTGTTTATGCTTGTTTTTTGTTTGTTTGGGTTTTTTTTGGGGGAAAGGGGGGTATTTTGGGGTTTTCTTTTGTTTTTTTGTTTGTCTGCTTTTTGTTGTTTTTGGGTTAAAAAAAAAGTTTTTTCTCTTTGTTTCTACTCTTTGAGAGTATGAGTATTGGGTTCATGATTAAGATGTGTCCCTACGGGCGGGGACTGGATGTAAAAAAGCACATGAGTACTTATTCATTATCCTGGTAATAAAAGAATTTGTCTCTCTTACTTACAATGTGTAGATGTTCTTTTTATGACTTTATTGGGGTCCCCCCCCCCCCCTCCTTATTGTGTGAGTGTATGGGTATTGGGCTTACTTTATCATAATGACATTCAGTTTGTATGAGTATAATCAAAAAGTGTTGATGGTGATCGTGTGCTATGTGAGTATTATATATTTAGCATTATCCCTGAAACACACACACACACACACACACATTCTCTCTCAATGACTGTATAGGTTTGGATTTCTTCTTTTCTTTCGTTTCTTGTTTTTATTGAGTGAGTGTATGGGTATTGGGTTTATTTCATTATCATGACATATAATTTGAACGAGTATAATCAAAAATGAGTATTGATGGTGATCGTGTACTATTTTGAGAATTATCTATTTGATATTATCTCTGAAACACACAAACACACTCTCTCTGTCTCTGTCTCTCTCTCACCTTTTATCGTTTTGCTTATAGTTATAGTGTATCCTGATGAAGGATTCATATTTTATATGTTCAATACTTTATTGGGCTTGTCGGCTGTACTTAAGTTTTGATAAATGCCCTATTTCAATATCTTATTGTTATATGTAACAAGTATGTGTACCATCTGACAATGTGTAGATGTTATTTTTATGACTTATTTAGTTTGGTTGTTGTTATTTTTCTTGGTTTTGTTGTTATTCTTGTTGTTGTTGTCTGTTTTTCTCTTTTTTTCTTCTTTTTGTTAGTTTGGTTTTTCTTTTTCTTTTGTTTGTTTGTTTGATTGGTTGGTTGGGGGTGTTGTGTGTTGTTGTTGTTGTTGTTTTTTGGGGGGTGAGGGTGGTGTTTTTAGGTTTTCTTTTAATTGTTTGTTTGGTTTTGTTGTTGTTGTGTTGTTGGTTGTTTTTTTTTGGGGGGATGAAAGGGGTTATTTCCCTTTGTTTCTACTGTGTGAGTATAAGTATTGGGTTACTATTAAGATGTATCCCTACGGGCGGGGACTGGATGTAAAAAAGCACATGAGTGCTCATTCATTATCCTCGAAATAAAAGAATTTGTCATTGTCATTGTCATTGTCATTCTCTCTCTCTCTCTCTCTCTCTCTCTCCTCTCTCTCTCTCTCTTCTCTCTCTCTCTCTTTGTCTCTCTCTCTCTTCTTTCTTTCTTTCTTTCTTTGTGGTCACATTATACAAAAGGAAGTAGAAAGATATGAACCAAAACCCACTAAAACAAACGATCCCCTTCCACCAACACACACACACACACACACACACACACACACACACACACACACACACACACACACACACACACACACACACACACACACACACACACACACACACACACACACTCATTCGTCTAATATCACTGAGTGTGAACAGACGTTAAATTGAAGACAACAGCAACAACAAACACACAACCACGCACGCACGCACACGCACGCACACACACACACACACACACACACACACACACACACGCACACGTGTAAGCCCGTGTTTGTGGGTATGTCAATATAAATCCAAATGTCTTTCTTTCTTTCTTTCTTTCGGTGTTTGTTTGTTTTACTATGATACAACAGAACAGTTTCCCTTCAGTTCAGTGACCCCAACGTCATTCGGTGAGCTGACACAACCAACACTCTTTCTGTAGGCACAGGTCGCTAGAGTCACAGGAGAGTGAGCCAGAGTGGCCAAGTGGGTAGAGCGTTCAACTCTTCACCTGGCCGTAACTGAGGGCCAGGGTTCGAATCTCCTCTCACTTCTCTTTCGTGGGGGATTTTTTGTTTTCAAAGAGTTAAAATCAGTTAACAGTAGGGGGACAGGACGGGATAGCTCAGTGGTCAGAGCACTCGCTTTCCCCAAGCTCAGCTTAAGCAGCATTGAGCGTGGTTACCAAGTGGATGGGTGATCGTTCGTGTACTTGCCTTCAGTACAGTCCCCCACTTCACCCAGCTGTAAATGAGTACCTGTCCTCTTAAGGGACAGGGAAGGTAAAGCAGCGAGGGAGAGGAGATGGGTGCCGCCCTCAATATGCTGGCCCTAGAGAAGTGAGGTCTCTGACGCCTCGCTCCCCGACGACGGCACAGGATATGGGGCACCTTGACCTTTAGATAACATCCGTTCCCACTTTATTGTCCTGAAAGTCTTATGGATGAAACTATAAACCGAGGTTCTGCGTGCCAATGCGTGCCGAACATCTTGCACATGATGATGTTAAACCCTTACTTCTCCACTTTTCGTGGAAGAGTAGACCAACTACGGTGAGTGGTGTGGACGACATGAACACACCCAGCATGCATCCTGTAACCCCAAAAGAGATGGTCTCCGCCAGATTAAACTTGCCCACATCAATACAAAACAACACAACATGGCAACAATACCATACCATACAATACGATACGATACAATGCAACTCAATACAATACAACACAATACAAAACAATAAAGCTCAATACTGCAAAAAGTAGGTAGGGTCACGTGACTGCAGGATGTTCGGCGTGCGTTCGCACACGGGACCACGGATTATGTAATTATTTATAGTCTTAGCCAAAGAAGTTTGCGGGGAGTGGAGATGGCACTGATGTTAACTCCAGGAGGGGACAACCCCATCACACGGGCGTCTCTGTGCTGACTGGATCCCCCCTCCCCCCCCCCCCCCACGCGACGTCAGTTCACAAACTCAGCGCTCTAACACCTAACCACCCCTTCTCCCCCACCCCCACCCCACCCCCACCATCCCCACCCTTTTCTTTCCTTCCAAGTAAAGATCCTCGCTTATGACCCTGAGATAAGTTTAGAATCTGCATCTGCTGACTACATAGATAGATAGATTAGCGCACTGAATGTCTATCAAAAGGACACCATCTACACAACAACAACAACAAACTGTACTGATCAGTATAAAAATAAACCTCTCTCGGCTGCCAAAGTAGGCTAGGCCTGCCTGGCTGCTTGTTCAACGTCACTGATAACGTCAGGCCCTACAACAACATCCAGACCTTTCCTCCTGACAGACTGTCTGCCATATAGAGCAGTCCTTCACATGGACGGTGTAGCCAGCCTGAGTGGTTAGGACACTTCCACTCCAATCCCCTGGGTCCAGGAAGTCGTGGGTAACGGTTCCAATCTCGGCGGCGTCTGGTGATTACTGGGGGGGGGGGGGGGAGGGTTAGGAGACCCCAGGCCAACTTCAAGTACACACCTTCCCATGTTTTCACTCCTTTTGTGGATATTTACACATGCTGAAGATTGACTATGCGCGTTAAAGATCCCGTATTTCATGTCAGCGTTCGGTGGGTTATAGAAACACACGGACATACCCAGGGTTCATCCCCGAAGCCAGAAAGCGGCTACCTTCACGGTGGGTAAAAACGGGTCGCATAGGCAAAAGATCACCATTGGTGAACCTCGGAATTGTGACGGAGGAAGGGGGAAGAGTGTCTGTCGTTTAAGGTGGGGGACATGGGGGTGGAAACTGATGGCAGTTTGTTTGGATGCTCATGTTAGAAGTTGTACCATATATTTATTGAAAGGGCATCACTTGTAAAGGCTAAACATCTATAAATTACTTATTTTTATGCATTGTTGCCATGGAAGCAAACCAAAATGGCTGCCAAAACTAAATGTTTCAAACTCCTAAGCCTTTTCATCCATAAGAGGTACAAGAAACCTGTTTCTTCAGACATGTTTTACAACCTAAATTCTTTAAATTCACGTAGGGAAATCTCCATATTTGCATCTAGCAGATTTATATTATAAAAACAACAACAACATGATTTTAGCCCCTTTCAGACCCGTGTCTAACCTTAAAAGGCTGTATACAGTGAAGTGAAACATGGAGCGTAAAGAAGGGGAGGAGGAAGGAAGGGGCTATTTTCTGCATGTCCAGTTTAATTTTTACAGAAAAAAGTAAACCCGAAGTCGCTATGCAGCTACCCTAATGGTGGCCAAAAAAAACCGGTGGTCTAACAAAATCTCCCTAAGGGTGGCCGGGGCTTAGCTGGGCGAAAGAGGAAGGCAAGCTGATTTCCTCTGAGAACGATGCAAAACGTGTGTGCAGACGGGGGCTTCAGGTGACGGGGGGCTGGGGAGCAGCGTCTGTGTGGGGTTGTGCCCGAGAAACGACGCTTAAGCCAGACAAATGTTTGGGAACGAGCGTCATTCGGCTCCGACAATCCTAACATCTCTCATAAACCCCGTGCCTTTGGGGGTCGTGGGGGAGCCGAAAGACGATGCCGGGTAACCCCCTCCATCCTTCGCCCCTGGGCTTGGCAGTAGTCCCGATCTTTCATTGGTCCATTCTTGTTTGTCCTCCATGTTTGTTTTCTTCCTCCTTTCTGCCCCTTGGGTGTTCCCTTACTTTTTTTTGGCGAGTTTTGTGGCGGTGACGGGGCCCAAACCATGTCAGCTTTTTTTTTTTGACTGGTGAGAAGGGGTTCCTGTGGACCTCCCCCATGTTTTTTGACTCTGACAAACATTGGTCTTTCGTTCCTCCAGATATCCCCGCGTTTTTATGGTTTTTTTTTTCAATACTGGTTCGCTTTGCTATTTCACAGTCAATGTCCATTTTCACTTCCGACAGCGGATGTCTAAATTTAGGGCTTTGTAAGCTTTAGTTTGTTTGGGAAACGTCTCTTTATTTTATATGGGGGTGAGTTTTGTCATGGAAGTATTCCATGGCTAGTCGACTTTGATTTCTGTCGTCGATCCCCCGCCTTTGTGGGGGCCCCAAAAGGTTTTTAAAAAGGTCTCCCCCCTCCATTTGTTGGCCGTTCATGTAAATTTTAGCAGGGGCGTTGTCGTGCGTTCACAAGATTTTACTTTTCTGAGCTCCCCTCCACCCCTTGCTCGCCTTTTCCAAAGTCGGGTCGTAAGTCTTGCGTTGTGTTATTTTCCCCCCTGGGGTAAATGTCATCGGAAACCCGCAGTTGTTTTAGGGATCGCCCCCAATGGAGATGGTAAGTGGGAAATCATGGGGGTCTCTTCATAAAGTTTTCCAAGAACAATTAAACGGGCTGGAAAACAGGCTCCTGTCGGCCCCAACTGTGGTTTTGAAGTAGTCTCCCCACCCCATTGTTTTAAAGGGCTGCATTTCTTGCGGGGTTGTATGGCTTGAAAGGTTTGCATAGTCCCTTTTTTTAATGCAAACACTGAGGACCCGCCCCAAGCCTTGTGCCCTACCTGTCAAAGCCTTCTTAAGTCCCATGAAGTTGTGGAACGGTCTCTCTGATGTTAAGAGTTTTTCCTCAGGATGTGGCTTTAAAATCTGTTCATTGTTCTCCTGCCCGCCCCGAACCCCGCCGTTTTCCCCTGCAAGGTGTTTTCTCCCCCTTCTTGATCATTTAAAAAAAACTTTTAGCATGATCTTGTGGGGTGGGAGGGGATTGTACATAGTTTTGGCATTGGGTAAAATTCCCCCTTTTTGGCGGGGGGGTGATGAGGATTGGTATTTGTTTTCCCCTTTTTTCTCCCAAATCTTCGACAATACTGTAAATGGTGATGCTGTTTGCCACCCTGCTTGGCAGCCTGTGGTATGTTTTTCTGCTCCTGGGGGCTTTCCTACTGGTAAACTGGGATGGCTTTTCCCCTTTTTCCCCCAGTATGGTAATGGCGGGGGGCTTTGAGTTGCGCCCTTTTCTTTTATTAGTTTTCAGTTGTATTGGGTAGTTGTACATTCTTTACAATCTCGACCACCTTTTTCAAAGCAGCTGACTTTTTAGGGGTTTTCCCAGCTGTCTTCAATGACTGAGGATTTTGGGTTTTAAGTGGTTTTTTGGGTTTTTCAGGGGGTCGTAGCCCCTTTTTTCTTTGCCCACTTTTATGCTTTTTTCGATTCATCACATTGATCATGTCCCCTTTTCTTGGCCTTTAAAAATTTACTTCTTCCAAATTGTTGGCCCCCCGTTTCTTTAGGGTTGGGAAACCCGGTGGTTTCAGTGTCTTTTTTTATGAGAGGGGCCCCAAATGTCATTGGAAAACCATGCTGGTGTTTTTTCCTCTGACGACCGAGTACCTCCTCTGCTGTTTCTCGGACTGCCCTCATTAAAGTTGTTGGTGAGGTCATTGATGCATTGTCCAGGGGTTAATGCCGCAAAACGTCCGCCAAGCTTAGCTTGGAGGATCTCCTCGACATCTGGATCTTTCAGTTTGTCCACGTCAAATTTGATACGTGGGTTTGCAGGCTGTTTGTTTTTCTTCAGTTTCATTTTGAATACCAGCAGCACAAGGTCGTGGTCGCTGCTATGTCAGCTCCAGGGTAGGTTCTGTTCTGGCTCTGTTGATGCTGGATTTGAAGCGCCGTGGTGTTAAGATAAAATCTATTTGGTTATGGATCTTGCCGTTTGGCGCATGCCAGGTTGTCCTCCTTGACTGCTTGTGGGGATAGAGGGTATTGGCAATGGTAAGTCTGTGGGTGCAGGCAAACTCCAGCAGACGTAGTCCCCTGTCGTTGGTCTCTCCAGTTCCAAACTGACCAACTGTTCCGGCCCATTGGTTGTAAGAGTCAGGACCTACTTTGGCGTTAATCTATGCACCATCATCTGACCATGCAGATGAAGAAGTAGAAGAATTTTACGAAGATCTTGAAGAGACCATTATGAAAATACCCAAGAAGGACATCATCATCATCATCATCATCAATCCTAACAGAGGCAGGCAATGAAAACCATGGTCACATGCTTTCATTTTACACACGTATACACGTAGACACACACACACGCACACACACACACACACACCATTAAATTATGCATATGATGTATACACATACATACATACATACATACATACATACATACATACATACATACATAGAGATAAATAGATACAGACAGAGAAAGACAGAC
>CM054146.1:7089142-7096642 GCA_028751875.1 Rapana venosa
TGAAAGTCTGTAGAAGTCAATTGGACAGCTTGGGTTATTTATTGCAGCGTAGCAGTGCACACACGTTATGTCGTTACTGAGTTCCCTGCCCTTCTTCCCAACAATGAATGGTAGGGCGCTCCCTTGTCTTCTGTCCCAGTCCAATACTTGTCATTCTTCTTCTTCGTCGAACGCTCAGACAGCAACTATTGTTGTCTGTTATATAAACGAAAATGCGTCACGCTGCCGTTAAGCGCCTGACAAGTCAGGCCCAGCGCATCCGACTTCGGCGCAAGGGAGAATAGTTACCGTTTAAGTTATTTCTGGAAAAAGGCAGGAGAATGGACCAAGAAGGCAGAAAATAGACAAGAAGGAGGTGACAGGAAGAAAAGGAACAAGGCAGAAACAAAGAGAGGGATAGAAAAGAGGAAATTTCTAGCACAGAATTTCCAGAATGTGGGGATGCTATTTATACTGATAGGCCCCCGGCACCCCTCGGGGGAATAATACTTGTCATAAGGACCGAAGTTCTCGCTGCAGATGTATTTGACACTGATGTCGTGTTTAGACATGATTCCCGAAGTCAGAGTGCGGCTACACTAATGGTGGGCTAAAACAGTCGCGTACGCAAGAATCCCACCCACCGGTTAACCTCGCAGTCCTAGCCGAAGACCGCGCGAGGAAGAAACGAAGGAGGAGGAAGACATGCCAAGAAAAAGATATGCCAAGAACAACATGAAAAATGCAAAGAGGAAGAATGCCAAGAACATAAATGCCAAGAAGAAGAATGCCAAGAACAACATGAAAAATGCAGAGGAAGAATGATAAGAACATAAATGCCAAGAAGAAGAATGCCAAGAAGGAGGAGAAGAAGAAGACGAATGCACACGAGAAGAATACAAAGAAAACGAAGAAAGCAAAAAATGAGAGGAAGAGGAGGAGGCCGACGTCAAAGAAGAAGAAGAAGAAGAAGAAGAAGAAGAAGAAGAAGAAGAAGAAGAGGAGGAGGAAGAGGAGGAGGAGGAGGAGGAGGAGGAGGAAGAGAGGAAGAAGAGGAAGAGGAGGAGGAAAAGGAAGAAGTGCAGCAGCAGCAGCAACAGTAGCAAGGGTTGGTGATAAAAGGTAAAGGTAAAGGAGTCCCATAACCTATAAGGTTGTAGGGGAGCGAGGCGTCAGAGACCTCACTTCTCTAGGGCCAGCATATTGAGGGCGGCGCCCATCTCCTCTCCCTCGCTGCTTTACCTTCCCTGACCCTAAAGAGGGCAGGTACCCATTTACAGCTGGGTGAACTGGGGGAACTGTACTGAAGCCAAGGCGCGCAAACGGTCACCCATCCAACTGGTAACCACGCTCGACGCTGCTTAACTTGGCTGGGGGAAAGCGAGTGTTCCGACCACTGAGCTATCCCGGTTGGTGATGCACCACACTGAACTCGTGCCCCACAGGACAAGGACCAACACATCTCTTGAAGCAAGACTCAGGCTCTTTCCCACAGTCGTGTGTCACACCAACTCTTCCTCCTGTCTTTTCTTTCTGTCTTTCGCTTTTTGCCTTTAAGTTTTGCTCTTCAGTTTATTTTCATGTCTGACATTTTTGGTAGTTGTTTGACAAAAGTTCAAACCCGACACGAAAACTAACAGGTAATAACACATTCCCCACCATATCATTTTTTTAATTTCCATGCAAATAATGAGCGCCAAAGCAGACTAGAATTAAACGCAACATGAATGATAGTAGTTAATATTTTTCTGTAGGGAGGCACCGGTACACAAAACTAAAGAGTTAGTCACTAAATTCCCACATTTCTGTCGGTTGGGTGCCATTCCAAATCTTAGTCTCTGCAAATGGTTATAAGCATTGTTCGGGCTTACTCAGCATTTTCAGCCGGCTCCGTCCCTAAAACAGCTGGTAGCAAATTAACTAGGCTTTTTTTCTTTTTCTTTTTTATATTTATTTTTTGCTTGTTAGCGGCTGTTATTTCTCCGCGTGGGCACCTGTTTCTGACTGCACGTGACACAAAACGTGGCCACAATCTGTTTCATTACGTGGTTTGTATTACTACTACACCCACTCTCACTACTTCTCTTCTCCCTCGCCTTCACTATGCGAGTGTTCCATTTTATTGTATTGAAACTGTGTTCCCACCATTTGACCTGGCATGACCTGACTTCTCTCTGAACTCCTTGAGGAGTCATTGGCAGCCACTGCACTGAATTGTTCAGGCCCTGTGGAAACCTTGAACCGTCTGCCAAAGCCCCCGCTCTGGAACTGTCAGCGTGTATGCTAGGGGTATGTTCGTGTAATCCACCCCACCCGCCATGGCTGTCCTACACCTACACGATAGAATGATGAGTTTTAAAGTATGCGCAAGATGTCCTGCATGGTTTTACATTCAGAATTTAGTTTACAGTTTCATCAGAAGGGCCTCCCCCCAACCCCCATCCCCCCACCCCCGTGGGGAATCCAGGGGCCTGCCAGTATAAACAGCATCCCCAACTTCTGGGAAATCCTATGTTATCAATTCCCTCGTTCTTATCCCTCTCTTTGTTTCTGCCTTGTTCTTTTTCTTCCTGTCATCTCCTCCTTGTCTATTTTCTGTCTTCTTGGTCCATCCTCCTGGTGTTTTATTTTCCAGAAAGACTTCAAAGATAACAATTCTCTCCTACGCTGAAGTCGGATGCGCTGGGCCTGACTTGTCAGGCGCTTAACGGCAGCGCAACGCAGTTTTGCTCATATGACAGACAACAATAGTTCCTGTGTGAGCGTTCAACAAAGCAAAAGAATTGAAGAGAACTGCGAATAATTAAGAACTGCGAAGGAGGAGGACGAGCAGCAGCAGCAGCAGCAGCAGCAGAAGAAGAAGAAGAAGAAGAAGACGAAGAATAAGAAGAAGAAGAACAACAACAACAACAACAAGAACAAGAACAAGAACAAGAAGAACAAGAAGAACAAGAACAAGAGGAACAAGAAGAGGAAGAACAAGAAGAAGAAGAACAAGAAGAAGAAGAAGAACAAGAAGAAGAAGAAGGAGGAGGAGGAGGAGAAGGAGGAGGAGGAGGATTTTCAAGGGAGTGGGGTCAGTACCACTGCAAACTCCAGGGGAAAGATCCCCTCGAGTGAACGCCCTAGCAGGGACTGGAACCCGTACCCACCGCCACTGTCACATCACAAGTACGAGGTTCTAACCGCTTGGTTACTTTGCCCCCTTTACACAGTGTTGTGATGTCAACTGCCACAAAGCAAATCTTGCTTTTTTGTGCAAAATTATGAGTCATGAATATGGTACACATTGTCACTGTTTAGGGGTGTAAAAGTCCACATTTGGCGTGCGTGCGTACGCGCGCGTACGTGTGTGTGTGTGTGTGTGTGTGTGCGTGTGTTAAAAGTCTAAAGTATCCCTTCATTACTATATGCGAAACCACGCGTGCATCTGTCCACACGTACACGTGCACGCTCTGTCTGTCTCTTGTTCGTTTGCTCGCTCAAACATTCGCTTGCACACACACACACACACACACACACACACACACACACACACACACACACACACCCTCTCTCTCTCCATAATTATAGTAATGAAGGGATACTTTAGACTTTAAACACACGACACACAACACACAACTCTCTTCCTCTCTCTCTTCTCTCTCTCTTCTTTCTCTCTCTCTCTCTGTACGCATAATATTAGTAATGAAGGAACTTTAGACTTTAAAACGCCACGCACAACACAACACACACACACTCAACACCACACACACACACACACACACTACACACACACACACACACACACACACACCACACACACACACACACACACCACACACACACACACACACACACACACTCTCTCTCTCTCTCTCTCTCTCTCTCTCTCTCTCTCCTCTCCAAAGTAGAAAGAAAGAAACAAGTACAAATGGATGATGATGATGGTGGTGGTGGTGATAATGATGATGATGATGATGGTGGTGGTGATGGTGATCGTGATGGGGATGATGGTAATGATTGTGATGATGATGATGATGACGACGATGGTGATGATGACAACGACGATGTCGTGTGATGGTGTGGGATGGTGATGTGGGTGGGTGAAGGTGATGGTGATGTGGGTGATGGTGATGTGGTGGTGGTGGTGAAGGTGGATGGCGGTGATGGTGGTGGTGGTGGTGGCTTTCACTTCCAAAGATAGCTGATAAGATAAACAAACACAGACACACAAACACACTCACACGCAGACAAAGAAAGAGACGGAGAGGAATGACAGGAACAGAACAGATGTCGGTCATCACAACAACGTGCTGACCACTGCCATTGAAACTTGACCACAGTGTACACAACACGATAGATTGGGATGGAGGGGCATATTCAGTAATGTCTGTGCCCCCATATGGGCCTCTCCGCTTAGGACACAGACTTTGCTCCCAGGTGACTGTCAGGCCTGCATGACGTGGGCCACAGTTATGCCTGTCACAGATGCGGCTGTCAGCGCGTCCCTCGAAGGGCGACCTGACCCGCAGTGGCATTGTCTTTCATGACCAGTTGGTTAGTTCCGGGCCCAGGTTAAAAGCTTTGTAGCCGTCATGAGCGCTTTGATTTGTTGCTTTACAAGATTCAGCGCTATATAAATTCCATACATTATTATTATTATTATTATTATCATTATTATTATTATTATTATTATTATGCTCATGTCCATTTTCTGTGTTTAATTCAGCGCACCATAAGCTACAAGCGCTTGTTGTTGCTATGATTCCAAAACGGTTTGTTTTCAATGTTTATTCCCATTTCTGAATAATAATTTTTTTTAAAAACCTATTGAAACCAAAAGCTGTGTGTGTCAGTTATTGATGTCAGCTTAGTGCCAAGGCCTACACTAACATGTTATGTAAGGTGATTGTGTAATTATGTTTGTTGTAAAATGCCGCGCTGAGATTGCCGTCAGCCATGACAAGCTCTTAACCTGCACTTTCCTTTCAAGGAGAACAAATTCCTCTGAAGTCGAAGTATGGCTGCCCATATCATCATATGGCGAGGTACTTTAAAAAGCAATCATACACACAAACTTCTAATCCAATGTGTAACTTCAATCTCACGGTGATTCCCAGGCGGGATGAGGAAGTCAGAAAGCATTACTCTGGGTGACCCCCACAGTGTTGAGCTGGGGAATGTGCAACATTATCAATTCTTTCACGTGACTTGCGATGTCATTGTCAATGAAAGTAACACTAAGTTTTGAATGGCGCCAGCCACGTTTGTGTACAGTTATCTTTTCTTAGGTATTGACTACGTAACTGCATGTGATACTCATAATATTCATCCCCCCCCCCCCCTCCCTCCTCTTTGCCCCCTCGAGTTTGAATAATGACTGAAAAGGTTGCCGAACAATCCATTTGCTCAAATTTTACAACTGTATACACTCGGTGTTAGCATACTATTGAGAAGCATCGCAGTCCAATCTCCATGTATGACTTATGCAGTATTGAACACCAAACTTAAGCAATGATTACTGGAAGCGTTACAACACGGTCTTCTTTCTTTTTTCTTTTTTTCGTTCCTCGGATAGAGGTCCGAGGTTCACCAATAGTGAGATTTTGCGTACGCGACCATTTTTGACCAGCATAAAGGTGGCTCCATTCCGACTTCGGGGATGCATGCTGGGTATGTTCGTGTGTCTGTATCCCACCAACGCTGACATGAAGGACAAGATCTTTGACGTGCATATTTGATCTTCTGCATGGGTGTGTACACGAAGGGATTTAAAGTATTGGCAGGACTGCACTTAAATTGACCTATGAGATCGTGATGATAGGTAAAGGTAAAAGGTAAAGGAGTCCCATAACCTATAAGGTCGTAGGGAAGCGAGGCGTCAGAGACCTCAGCTTCTCTAGGGGCCAGCATATTGAGGGCGGCGCCCATCTCCTCTCCCTCGCTGCTTTACCTTCCCTGACCCTAAAGAGGGCAGGTACCCATTTACAGCTGGGTGAACTAGGGGAACTGTACTGAAGCCAAGGCGCGCAAACGGTCACCCATCCAACTGGTAACCACGCTCGACGCTGCTTAACTTGGCTCGACGCTGCTTAACGTGATGATACCCGCTCTTATTTCACACGCGGGTGCCGAGATTCAAACCACGACTTCGTGGACTCACAAGGATGGAAGACAAAGCCTCTGCTCCTTCAGCTACAGTATCCGTCAACACATAACACATCATGACACATCACGACACGTCATCACACACTTCAGGCCTGGCCTGGTCAAATAGACTTCTCTGTCTAAACACAGCTCTCGTGGCTCACATTACCACATGGCCACGGGTAGATCTGTCTTGTCAACAACAGACCGAACAAGTCCTGCTACCGATACACGGAACTCAGTATGGCCACTAAGCACTGTCATGATCAATATCTCAGTAAAAGGGGCGGAAGAGCCTAGTGATTGTAGTGTCAAACTCCAGGTCTGACGCCTACTTCTTCGTCGAACGCTCAGACAGCAACTATCGCTGTCTGGCATATGAGCGAAAATGCGTTGTGCTGCCGTTAAGCGCCTGACAAGTCAGGCCCAGCGCATCGGACTTCGGCGTGGGAGAGACCTGATATCTATTAAGTCTTTCTGGAAAAGAGGCAGGAGAATGGACCGAAAAAGCAAAAAAATAGACATGAAGGAGTTGACAAGAAGAAAAGGAACAAGGCAGAAAGAAAGAGAGGGATAGAAAAGAGGGAATTCTTAGTATAGAATATCCAGAAGGGGGATGACGCTAACTGAGGGCGCAGACTGAAATCCCCAGGGAGATGTCCCTTCAAGGGGACTGTCTTCCCTGGAGTCCACACTGGACCTGACTCCACTGCCCCAACAGTCCTCTGGAGAGGTTTTGAACCAAAGTGTGGTGTGCAGAACACCTGGCACACACGCTACAGTCCCATCCGCCTTTCGTGGAAGAGCAGGCCAGCTATGGCCGGTGGGATGGATGACACCCAGCATGCATCCCGCTACCTGGAGAGGGATGGGCTCCGCCAGGTTCACAACGATCACTCACGACACACTGACTGCCTGACTGTTCACTGCAGTGTCGCCTGCTGGCTTCTACAGGCCTGAAAAGGAGAAGTCAGATCCCCTGTGGATGCTGGGGACTTTTTAGAAGAAGAAAACATTCCCGTTTTCTAGAAATTCTGCGCCAGAAATGTTCTCTTTTCTATCACTCTCTTTGATTCTGTGGTCGCTTCTCTCTTCTGCCTGTCCTCTCTTTCTTGCTTGTATTCTGCTTTCCCAGTCTATTATCCCCCTTTTCTTTTCATCGTATTGTCGACGCTGACAGCCGTCCTTTTGTTCACTCTAAAGAAATAAACAAACATGTATTGATAAAAAACCCGTCAAGTGAAAAAAGGAATGATATCTGACAGTTTAAAAATATGCATATACCTGGAAACATTTACTCGAATGATACTAAGTACACAAACTCTTTTTTTAAGAATCGAGGAACAGTTGATACAACTGCGCTTACACCCCTCCCCCCACCCCTTTCCCGCC
>CM054146.1:7121642-7154142 GCA_028751875.1 Rapana venosa
TAACAAGCTTCTTTTACCTCGACTTGCCAGATCTTTACATGCAGTTGTGAAACTAAGCTTTGTAGAAAAACAGATTCCTAAATATTTATATACATTAATCACAGGCATGACTTTTCCATTGTACAGCCATTTTTCGTGAGCAGCTAAATAACCACCTTTTCTGAATACAACAATATTACTCTTTTTCAGATTAACCTTAAGATCAAGTGCTGTTGCAGCACTGCTTAAGCTATTCAGCTGCTGTTGGAGAGAGAGAGAGAAGAGAGAGAGAGAGAGAGAGAGAGAGAGAGAGAGAGAGAGAGAGAGAGAGAGAGAGAGAGAGAGTTTACTTGTTATACGTCTTCTGTGTTTCTGTATCTGTACGTAGAAGAATAAATTATTATCGTGTCAGTACAATTATCTCCTATTGCCCGATAACTGTTTGTCTCTGCCTCTGTCTGTCTATCTATCTGTCTGTCTGTCTGTTATCTATCTGTCTGTCTGTCTATCTATCTGTCTGTCTGTCTAGTCTATCTGTCTGTCTACTTCTGTCCTGTCTGTCTGTCTCTCCATGTCTGTCTATCTATCTTCTGACTGTCTGTCTGTCTCTATCTATCTGTCTTCTATCTATCTATCTGTCTGCTGTCTGTTCTGTCTGTTCTGTCTATCTATCTATCTGCGCTGTCACTTCTCTCTCTCTCTCTCTCTCTCTCTCTCTCTCTCCTCTCTCTCTCTCTCTCTCTCTCACAACACACACTTTGCTTGGGCTCCCACCTGCACTCAAGCATGTTTGCAAGCACACACCCATACACACATGGACGTACCCACTCCTTCTCCCCCTTCTCCTCCCCCCCCCCCCCCCCCACACACACACACAGACACTGCGTAGTGTTCAACACTGCCAACAAACATCTACCTGTAACCCAAAACAACAACCCCCGACCAACTGGATTCGCTTTAAATGATGACACCTGTCTATACTGACCCACTGACCCAAACACCATAGTAGGGTGCACCCACAACACCACACACACACACACACACAACACGCACGCACACGCACACAGACTCACACACACACACACACACACACACACAACACACACACACACACACACGCACGCACACACACACACAACTTCCATATTCATTATAGATTGTTTGCAATATGATTTCAGTGTCAGTTTGTTGTAATTATTATGACACAACGTGCGTAGCATGATGCATGTGTGCGTACGCGCGCGTGTCTGTGTGTTTTCCAAGTGTGTTAAGCAAATACTAGCAGGAGCGGATGAGTGACTCGCCTGTATCTATAATGATGTGACTTTATCAGTGTGTAGATGTATTGGATGTGGTAATATGATATGCTGTAATGATTCTGCTTAGGTGCGTGCGTGTGTGTGTGTGTGTGTGTGTGTGTGTGTGTGTGTGTGTGTGTGTGTTTGTGTGTGTATGTGTGTGTGTGCGTGCGTGCGTTCGTGTGTGTGTTGTGTGTGTGTGTGTGTGTTTGGCTGGTTGGCTGATCGGTTGGTTGGTTGTTTTGTTGTTTAGTTGTGTTTTCTTCTCATATTATTATGATTATATAGTCAGCATCATTAAATCGTTGTGATTATTGTTATCGTCACTATTGTTATCAACAATATATGATTAAAAAATCAAATGTTTTGCTTATTCAATCGTCCATCCGAAAGTAAAGTGTTGACTTTGACTGTCACACACACACACGCGCGCACACACACACACACACACACACACACACCTACACTCTCACATCTACACACAAACACACTACATCTACGTTACACACACATCTACGTTACACACACACACACACAACACACACACACACACACACACACACACACACACACACACACACACATACACACACACACTACATGTAGAACTACATGTTCCATTATCTTTACAAGAGGGCTGTCATTTACTAGATGAGGCATCGTAGAGCAGGGCTAAAAAAAGTTTATTATTCAAAGGATCACCTTTCAGACAGATCTTTAATCACTGTACATGTTTTAGGAATATTGATCACTCTGAAACCTACACAAGTTTGGTCATGGCAAGAAAGGCTAGTGCTTTATTTTTTAGGATAAAACTGAATGCTTTTATCACCAAATATAGCCAAAATATAAAATGTTTGTGCGATGAGAAAATTACTAGCATTCATATAATTTTTGAATGTAAGAGTCTAAAACCATTCTTACCTTCTTTTTCTGAAAAAATCCTTGGTTAAGATAATAAAAAATATTAATTTGGCGTTTCGTATAACAAAATCTTTAATAAACAGTCCTATAGGACATTTGTTATAGTTGTAAATCGCATTAGCATTTCGTATGTATTTTTTGGTTGTTATCATTGCTTAGCCTTTTTCTGTACACTGCCTACGATATTTAGCAACAGATACCAACTTCACAGCACACAACCATCAACATCAATGTCCCCTCCCCTCCCCTTCCCATCGTCTAATATCACTTTGAGTGAACAGACGTAAAATGGAAGCAAGAACAACAACAACAACAACAACAACTACACACACACACACACACACTCACACACAGACAGACACACACACACACACACACTCACACACACACCATGTAGCTTTCAATACTCCAAACACACGTCTACCTACAATCGAAAACAACCAAACTGGATTCAGGCTAAACACCATCACCTCTCTGTCTGCCCACACTGACCCACTAACTAACGCCAACCAACCAACACAACAGCCTGCAGTCACTTCCATCCCACACCTGACTTCCTCACCTGACTTCTCCCTTAACTCCCTGAGGAGTCTTTGGTGCACCGCACTCAGCACTGAAGTTTTCAGGCAGCATGCACTGAGTAAGTTCATCCTGGCGGAGTCCATTCCTCTCCAGGGAGCAGGATGCATGCTGGGCATGTGTTCGTGTCATCCGTGCTACAAGTGGTTGTGTCGGTTTTTTTTTTCATATTTGTAAAAACCCACTCAGCGGAACAATTAGTGGGTCGGTGGTCTAGAGGTAACGCACCTGCCTAGAAAGCGAAAAGTCCGGGTTTGAAGTGTGTGGTGGTTCGATCCCCGTTTGTTCTCGAACCTCCCTCCCCCTCCCCCCCCCTCCCCCCCCCCCCCCCCCCCCCTACCGAATAGACCGTAAGCTGCGGTCTGGGTGCTAGTTTTTTCGGATGAGACAGTAAACTGAGGTCCCGTGTGCAACACACATTTAGCGCACGTAAAATAATCCACGGCAACAAGAGTGGTCCCTGGCAAAATTCTGTAGCAAAAAGCCACTCTGATAAGAAAACTAATACGCACGTAGAAAGGAAAAGGGAAAAAATAATGGGTGGCGCTGCTCTTGTGGCAATGTGCTCTTCCCGGGGACAGCAACCCGAATTTCACGTTGAGAACTCTGCAATGCAATGCAATGCAATACAACTATATATGTATATATATAAATCTCTCTCTCTCTCTCTCTCTCTCTCTCTCTTATATATATATATATATATATATATATATATATATATATATATATATATATATATGTGTGTGTGTGTGTGTGTGTGTGTGTGTGTGTGTTAGATGCACATCATAGCACATACAAAAAGGTTGTACAACCATATGCTAGACCATAGGGATGGAGTGTAAACTTCTTGGATATTTGTCAGAAACATTCTTTATACCTTAGGCCTGGGATATGTTTGGAACAATCAACCCACATTCAGAAAGAGCAGGCTTAAATCTGCTTTGCAAAGAAAATATGTACAGTTCTGGAATAAACAAAAAAAAACTAAAACAAGCAGACTACAATTTTATGATAAAGTCAAAAAGAATGACTTCCATGTAGAATATTATAACTACCAACATGGCTCCGTCCCACAAACAAGCTTTTTGCAAGCTTAGAATAATTGTTCACGATTTAAACACTGAGCGTGGTCGATAATTATACAGGCACCCCAAGAGCAGCAAGATTGTGCGATGAGTGTGGTGTTATAGAGGAGGAATTTCATTGTGTGGGTGCTTCTGTGTTGTTTTATGATTTGCGTCAGCGCCTGGGGTTTATCACAGTTCTTGATTAAATCATTGACGCTGGGGGCAACAGCAAAGTGAGAGGCTGTATGACCAGTGGCTTTCCACTCATGGAATTCCACTTTACAGCTTAGTCTTTAGTGATCGACTATGACTCTCTGACTAGGAGGCTTGACTCGCACAGTCCTTATGTGCTGCAGCCCTGGGGACTAGTTGGCCTTTGGAGAACATCTCCAATGTTGACTGCCCTTATGCCCACTTGGCCGAGAGAGTGGGGATGTACTGTGGGCAAGGCATCTCAACTATAATCAAATTTCTGCCCAATTTCCGAAACAGCAGCTGCCTCCTCTGCTGTTTTGGAGGTCATCGTCGAAAACGACGGACTAACATACATACATACATGAATTACGAAAAACTCTACTGAAAGCAGTGCAGCAATCTGACTGTTTCTCTGCGCCAGTCCAGTCAGTGTGCATCCATACCTTGATTCCAAGCGATTTTCTACAGTTTGATGAGATCCAAGGACCATTAGCAAAATAGGTTTTGGATTGCATGCACCTTCGGTGACTTTTTCCTTTACAGACTTGTTGACTTGTGTCTACAATCCTTCTGGGCCTCTGTGACAATAAAGCATGTTCCTGTTCTTGTTCATCACACACACACACACACACACACACACACACACACACACACACACACACACACACACACACACACAAACACACACACAAACACAAACACACACACAAACACACACACACACACACACACACACACACCACACACACACACACACACACACACTCCACCACCACCACCAAATAAAATAAATCCCAAAGAAACCCACTTACACACAAAGAAGAAAAAAATCAATAGAATAATCTTTTAAAATCATTTAAACGCGCGCGCGCGCACAAACACACACACACACACACACACACACACACACACACACACACACACACACACACACACACCACACACCACACACACACACACAGCTGACTTACACTTTTTGACTAATGGTGTTACCTTTTTAGTTTTGTTTTGCATTTACATTCGTTATTAGGTACATTCCTATGTCGATATGTTTACTGTTACTGGCATTACTAGGGTTGTTATGTTCCACAATAATTCACCATTATTACCTTTCGAGGCCTTAAACTACTACATGTTACCATATATCAAGCTGAAACACACACACACACACACACACACACACACACACACACACACACACACACACACACACACACACACACACACACACACACACACACATACACACACACAGGGTAGCCGAGTGGCTAGAACATTGCGCTCGCAATCTGACGACCTGGGTTCGATTCCCGTTCAAGGGGATATTTTCCTCTGGAGTTACCATCAGTGCAGACTCCACTCTCCCCCAAAATCCTTCAGATGAGACTAGAAACCGAGGTCCTGTGTGCAAACGCACGCAGAACATCTTGCACACACGTTAAATCCTGTTCTGCTTTTCGTAAGAGTAGGCCATTATATGCCGGTGGGAACAGATGACAGAATTTACAAACCGTATACACACGGGGACAGGATGTAAAAAAGCACATAAGTGCTTAGTCCATTATCCTCGATATAAAAGAAAAACAATAAATAAAAATAAACACACACACACACATAAAGTGTCTCTCCCCCTCCCCTTCCCATCGTCTAATATCACTTTGAGTGAGCAGACGTAAAATTGATGCAACAGCAACAACAACAACAACAACAACAACAACAACGCACCACAACCACCACCACAACCACCACCACCACCACACATAAAAAGGAGAAAAACAATTATAAAGCAACCAAACAGAAAATGGACACAAAGCAAGAAGTAAAAATGTATCATGTTACAACATTTTACGATCACATGAAATCCCCCCCCCCCCCCCCCCCCCTTCTTTCTTCTCTTCGTCTGTTTTTCCACAATTCCACAAGCACACACACAAATACTATGACAGCTGGGCACTTTGTTTCCATCAGCAAGAGAAAAGCATCAACACTGACATCCATATGGTCATCCCCCCTCCCCTCCCCTCTCGTGCACACGCCTGCAGTGTGCTGGTCTAATTTATTTATTCCAACAAACCACTGTTGGCCGACGCTCTTTCTCTGTCTCTGGTCCATCATTGTGGAATGACCCCCCCCCCCCCCCTCCCCCCACCCCCCCTATCCCTTTGCCAAAAGCCTACATTTGACACTTTTTCAAATCCAGCCCCAAAACGCACTTATTTCCTACCTGATGTCTTCCCCTCATGTCTTTTCCTACTTTTCAACAGCCACCTTCATCTCCACCACCCTACCTAAGCGTGTTGTGGTGTGTGTGTGTGTGTGTGTGTGTGTGTGTGTGTGTGTGTGTGTGTGTGTGTGTGTGTGTGTGTGTGTGTGTGTGTGTGTGTGTGTGTGTGTGTGTGTGAAACTCTTACTTCCAGATGACACATCGATTAGGCAATGCATGTGTATGTAGCCTTTTTTATCATCATCATCATTAATCATTACACCCAGTGGTGTGTAGGGCAGCAACAAAGCGCTTCCACTCCTGTCTATCCTGGGCCAACCTAGTCACTGATCCCAAGGGTGCTGCATGGCCTTCATCTCACTTTCTACAGTCCTCCTCCACGTTGCTTTTGGTCTTCCTTTCTTTCTCCTTCCTTCTGGGGTCCAGTGCAATGCTGTTCTTGTGATTGACTGTGGGTCTCTTCGGAGGATGTGCCCAATCCACTTTCACCGTCGTCTGGTGATGATGGTTCCCATGTCTTCCTGCCTGCATCTCCGTAGTAGGTCTTCATTGGAGATCTTCTCTGGCCAAAAGATCCGGAGAATTCTTCGGAGGCATATGGTGAGAAAGGATCGAAGTTTGGTAAGATCCGCTTCCGTCATCCTCCAACACTCAGAACCGTACAGGAGCGTAGATGCAACACAGCTCTGGTATAGCTTCAGCTTGGTGTTGGTGCTGTACTGAGTTGATCTCCAGATATTGTTCATCTCCCTAAACACACTCCTGGCCTTGCCCAGTCTGTTGTGGATGTCTTCTTTTGTGCCTCCCTCTGGTTTGATGATGCTGCCAAGGTATGTGAACTTGTCTGTCTGGCGCAGGTCAGTTCCATTCACTTTCACAGGGGCTGGTGTGTTCACATTGAGCGACATTGTCTCTGTTTTCTTGGTGCTAATACGAAGCCCCACTTGCTGTCCGAATGTTTGGAGTCTGCTGGTCTTCTCCTAGATATGTTGGTGTGTATGTGACAGCAGCGCCAGGTCATCCGCAAAGTCAATGTCGTCTAGTGTTGAGAACAGGCAACAGCGAATCCCTCTTGGGGTGTCTTCCTCATCACCCAATCAATGGCCAGATTGAAGAGAACTGCCGACATCACAGCCATGTCTTTCTCCAGTCTTGCTACTCGAAGACAGTGGTTGCTATGGCCCACAACATCGACTTGTCGTAGAAGCTCTTGATAAGGTGTACCACTTTCGATGATGCCATATGTTCGAAAGGTTAGCTCCCAAAGGCTGTCTCTTGTACTGTCAAATGCTTTTTCGAAGTCCACGAAAATTCACATACAGTGTCTTGCCACTAATGTCACTGTTCGAATGTTTTCTGATGTGAATATCTGGTCTATACATCACTTTGTTGATTCCTGAACCCTGCTTGTTCCTTTCCTCAGTGCATCGTCCTCAGCGTCTGATATTCTTCTGATGATGACCTTGGCCAGTATCTTGCTCGGCACAGACAAAAGAGTGATTCCCCTCCAGTTGTTGCAGTCGCTCAGGGTTCCTTTCTTGGGATTTTGACTATCACTCCTTTGGTCTATCATCAGGTACTTTCTCGTTCTTCCATGCAGCTGTGAACAGTGTTGCAGTATGTCAGCTGCTAGTTATTTTATCAAGCGCCCATAAAAAAAAGAGAAAAACCATGATTTGTTTTGGTACACAAAATGTATAGCAACCCATACATGTTCTGCCTGCATTGAGGTCAGTGCCCATTTGGGACCTCTCGGTCTGTCTGCCTGTCAGCTGTCTTCCTCTCTGTCTCTGCCTGTCAGGTGTCCTCTCTGCTCTGCGGTCTGTCTGCCTGTCAGCTGTCTCTCTCTCTGTCTCTGTCGGTCCTGTCGCCTACCTGAAGTCTCTCTCTGTCTCTGTCGTCTGTCTGCCTCGCTGTCTCTCTCTCTCTTCTCTCTCCTACTGAATCTCCTCTCTCTCTCTCTCTCTCTCTCTCTCTCTCTCTCTCTCTCTCTCTCTCTCTCTCTCTCTCTCAAATTGTTTAAATGTTTTGTATCTTTATAAATATGTGCAATATAAACAAAAAAACTGAATAAAAGAAGTTTGAAAAAAATACAAAAAAAATCATTATATCAGCAAGTGGTTGCGCGCGCGTGTGGTTGCGTGCGTGCGTGCGTGCGCGTGCGCGCGTGTGTGTTTGTGTTGTGTGTGTGCTCGCGCACGTGCGTGTACGCGCGACCCACCTTACTTTCCATGTATCCAAGAACAGCCCAGACCACATTGACTGTGGGTGGTTTCCTACGCTGCACAAAAGACCCAATGAATCGTTGACAAAAAGTATGTGAAGTTACAGGACTGAGAATATTTCAGGTTCGTTGTTATAAAGTATATTTGATAAGGCAAATAAAAGGAACAAGTACACCTGCACATTTACATCAGCAACAACAATAAATTCAACAACAGCTTCTACTACTACCTCTACTCTACTGCTGTTGCTGCTGCTGCAGCTGCTACAGCGATGACAATGACGATGCCAAAGCAGTATAGGATGGTAAGGAGCACAATGGGTAATGTAATGAAAAACAGATTGAGTTTACTAAGGAAGGAAGAAAACATCAACAAAAAGCTAGCTAAACGACAGGGAGGGGGGTGAGGAGAAGGGGGTCTGTGGCTGACTGCGAGGATGAAGACACACATGCCTGCCAGCACTGTTGATAGTGCAAACATTGTTTTAAAGACAAACACGTCCACCTAGATTCCAATAGTGTTATCAGTGATAGCACCAAAGCTTCCCTCCATCGTCCTCTTCCTCCCTCAATCCTATCAGAACATCTTGCACACACGTGAAAACGCGCAGGGTAGGCCATTGTGTGCCGGTGGGAACGGATGACAAAATTCACAAAACTGCATACACACGGGGTTTGGATGTAGAAAAGCACATGAGTGCTTATTCCATTATCCTCGAAAGATAATAATAATAATAATAATAATAATAATAATAATGATGATAATGATGATGATGATGATAATAATAATAATACTACTACTAATAATAATAATACAAAAATCCTTGTCTTCCTCCGCGGGGATGTCGAGGACCTGTCACTATAAATAGCGTCCCCACGTTCTGGAAATACTGTTAGGAATTTCCTCTTTTCTATCCCTCTCCTTGTTTGTGCTTTGTTCCTGTTCTTCCTGTCACCTCCTTCTTGTCTGTTTTCTGCCTTCTTGGTCCATTCTCCTGCCTCTTTTTCCCCAGAAAGACTTAGAATTTAACAATTCTCTCCCATGCCGAAGTTGTATGCGCTGGGCCTGACTAGTCAGGCGCTTAACGGCAGCGCAACGCATTTTTTTCCGCTGATATGGCAGACAATAGGTAATGTCTGAGCGTTTGACGAAAAAAAAGAAATCCTTTCTTAATAGACAGCGTGCCCCCCCCCCCCCCCCCCCCCCATCCTTCGTGTGAGTGCACTTGTAACTTTCAGCTTTCGGTCTTGCCCAATATCACAAAACATACCATTATCCTCTTTAGAAACCGGCTTTGATTGCTATGAATATCTTGCGTCACTTTCTAACCCGAACTTTGGATGTGCAAAAAAGACGTCATGTTTCAGCTCTGTCATTGTAATACTACGTCACTTCCTGTGCGGATGACAGGAATGGCATAGGCCTAAGCAGAGTGGCTTAATACATGCTGGTGGATTTGCCGATAACGTCCGTCTGCTCTTCAATCTGCTACTGATTGTGTCTGTGTAGTGTTTATGTTACTGTGTACAGATTGGAAGCAGGAGGTTGGGAGGGGGGGGGGGGGGGGGGTGTCAGAGGGGAGGGAGGGGGGGGGGGGCTGTGAGTCATGAGGTCCAAAGTTCGGTGTGAACGAATTATTCTGGACAATGTTTGAACAAAGTGTAAACAGAGACAGATGGAGAGACAGACAGACGGAGAGACAGACAGACGGAGAGAGAGAAGGAAAGATGAAACCCAGGTTCAGGTTTTCAGTCCTTTCAGCTATTATTATGCCAAATGGAGGAATTGGTGTCATTACGCATACACAAGCTCGCGCGCGCGCACGCACACATACAGAACGAATATTAGGGTCACACACACACACACACACACTCCATCTCTCTCTCTCTCTCTCTCTCTCTCTCTCTCTCTCTCTCTCTCTCTCTCTCTCTCACACACACACACACACACACACACACACAGAACGAATATTAGGGTCACTCTCCTCTCTCTCTCTCTCTCCTCTCTCTCTCTCTCTCTCTCTCTCTCGCACACATACTACACATACAAACACACTTTACACCTCTTCACCGGTCATCACCAATCTAGTGGCTGTATTGAACGGCAGGGAAAGAGGTCTCTTCCTCTGTCACTTACTACATGACTATGACTGTTCCCGTCTTGGCTGTACTGCCCTGCTGACGTCATGCATTCTTATGCCACAGGATTCGCATTGGCGATGTCCCATGTGGGGATGCCTGGGGCCTGTCAGTATAAATAGCATCCCCACCTTCTGGAAATTCTGTGCTAGAAATTTCCTCTTTTCTATCACTCTCTTTGTTTCTGCCTTGTTCCTTTTCTTCCTGTCACGCCGGGGGCCTGTCAGTATAGATAACATCCCCACCTTCTGGAAATTCTGTACTAGAAATTTCCTCTTTTCTATCACTCTCTTTGTTTCTGCCTTTTGCTTTTCTTCTTGTCACCTTCTTGTCTATTTTCTGCCTTCTCGGTCCATTCTTCTGCATCCCCACCCCCTCCCCCCAGAAAGACTTAAAATATACCAGTTCTCTCTTATGCCGTAAGTTGAATGCCCTGGATTTGACTTGTCAGCGCTTAAAGGCAGCGTGACGCATTTTTCGCTCATATAACAGACAACAACAGTTGCTGTCTGAGCGTTCGACGACGACGACGAAGAAGAAAGTACTGGTGATGTTGCCAGTGAGAGAAGCTGGTGGTCTGCCTTTAGTTTTTCTTTTTGCATCAGGACTACCCCACACACTACTGATGGTTGAAATAAACAACAACAAAAGACACATCATATTTTGTATTTGAAAATAAATCTAATCCTTCACTCTTAACCAGCTTTACTTTCTTCTTCGTCGTTAAATGCTCAGACAGCAGCTACTGTTGTGTGTCATATGAGCAAAAATGCGTTGTGCTGCCGTTATGCGCCTGACAAGTCAGGCCCAGCGCATCCGACTTCGGCATGGAAGAGAACTGTTATTTTTTTTATCATTCTTGGAAAAAAGGCAGGAGAATGGACCAAGAAGGCAGAAAATAGACAAGAAGGAGGTGACAGGAAGAAAAGGACCAAGGCGGAAACAAAGGGAGGGATAGAAAAGAGGGATTTCGTAGCACAGAATTTCCAGAAGGTGGGGATGCTGTTTATACTGACAGGCCCCCGGCACCCCCACGGGGGCAACCAGCTTTATCAATGTTGAGATTCATCGATGATGGTGAAAACTATTCATCTGTTGTTGTTGTTGTTGCTGTTGTTGTTGCTGCTGTTGTTAAAATAAACACTCCAGACGCACAGTTTTAATATTATAAAAACAATTTTGAATGGACAAGGTGACATCCCCGATATGGCCTCTGTGGTCGGCGGGGCTTTAAACAACAAGATTGGGTTGGACACCCTGACACAAACATCATCATAGTCATTACGACAACTGCAAAGGGACAGCTCTTAGGAAGGGGGGGGGGGGGGGTCTTGCTTTTTGTCGTTAATTTCCCATGTGCAAGCTTCATTCAACGTACGTAAAAGAACCAAAGGCATAAAAAAAAGAGGTGGTCCAAGCAATTTAGGTAGCCGCATTCCGACCTCAGCAGTGACGTCTAAACATGACACCAGTATTCATGCGTTTTATTTTTTAAACCTTATTGTCCTTTCCTACCAGCATGCAATGGCCTACTCTTTTGAATGGCGGGACGGGTTTTAACGTGCGCGAAAGATGTTGAGGTGGCACACAGAATCTCGGTTTATCGTCCTATCCGAAAGGGTTAAGCGCGACTGTGTGAGTCTGACTGTGTGAGTCAACGAGTGAGTAAGGAAGGAAGGAAGGACGGAAGAGTGGATCTTCATGCCATCTGCTTCAAGGGCAACGCCTGGTGGGGTGGCGGTCATTGACGGTCGGCCATCTCTCTGAGCAGAACGAGTCTCTGCGCGCTGGTAAGGAAAAGAGGACACGACTGCAACACAACCAAACCCCAGCCAACCACACAGAAACCCTGCATGCACCCAGGTGTCATTTGTACACACTATCCTTGTATTGTACTGTACTGTATTGTATTGTATGGCATTGTACTGTACTGTATTGTACTGTACTGTATAGTGTTGTATTGTACTGCACGGTATTGTATTGCATTGTGTTGTGTTGTATTAAATCATATTCAATTGTATTTTACTGCATTGTATTGTACTGTATAGTGTTGTGTTGTATTGTATTGTATTGTATTGCATATCACTTTAAGTCACGACAGATTTCTCTGCGTGAAATTCGGGCTGAACTTCTCGGAGAGAGCGCATCGCCACAAGAGCAGCGCCACCCACTATTTTCCCTGTCTGCAACTCTATTTGTTTCCCTATCAGGGTGACTTTTTTCTACATCATTTTTCCAGGGACAACTCTCTTGTTGCTGTGGGATCTTTTATGTGCGCTGAATATGTGTAACCCGCGGGACCACGGTGTATCGTCTCTGCTGGAAGTCGGAATGTGGTTACCTTAAACTGAAGTATAAGATCAATACCCTCTGTTTCAAATGTCTCCACAAATCTGCACCCTCTTATCTCTGTAACTGTCTTCACCTGTATACTCCATCCCATTCCCTTCGTTCAGCCACAGATACTTTGTGCTTTCGAACACCCAGATTCAAACAAACCACTGTTGGCCGTCGCTCCTTCTCTGTTTCTGGTCCATCCACCTGGAATGACCTCCCTCTTTCACTTCGCCAAAAGCCTTCATTTGATACCTTCAAATCCAGCCTCAAAACACACTTATTTCCTACCTGAGACTGTCCCCTCATATCTGTCCCTAATTTTCAACAGCATCCTTCACCTCTTAAGTGTGTTCGCAAGTGTGTGTATGTGTGTGTGTGTTGTTGTGTGTGTGTGTGTGTGTGTGTGTGTGTGTGTGTGTGTGTGCGTGCGTACGTGCGTGCGCGCGCATAGATTTGAAATATGTTGTTCATTATGTTTAAGGAGAGTTGCATGCGTGTAAATGATTTGAGTGCAAGCGCTTCGATTTGTTTGCTTTTTACAAGATTCAGCGCTATATAAATTCCATATTATTATTATTATCATCATTATTATTGCCTTAAAAATGGACAAACAGTGGCATAGGCAAAACTTGGAGCTGTAGCTAAGGCCCCTCTCCCCCCAAAGTCTTCTTTTTAAAAAAAAAATCCTTCATGACCCAGGCCAAAAGCTGTGTCAGTTATTGATGTCAGCTAATTGCCAAGGCCTACACTAACATGTTGTCATGTTGTAAAATGTGTTGAGATTGCCTTCAGCCATGACAAGCTCTTAATAATAATAATAATAATAATAATAATAATAATAATGTATGGAATTTATATAGCGCTGAATCTTGTAAAGCAACAAACCAAAGCGCTCATAACAACTTGCACTCTCCTTTGCTAAAGGAGAAAAAAAAACCTCTGAAGTCGGAGTATGGCTGCCTATAGTATGGCGAGGTGCTTGAAAAGAGTCATACACGCAAACTTCTTATCCGGTGTGTGCTTCCTATCTCACAGTGATTCCCAGGTGGGATGATGAGTGAGGCAGAGTGTGGCATGTTCTGGGTGATAGACCCCCAGGGTGTAAAGCTGGGGAACCACCACCACCACCACCATAAACATATTCCTCCTACTGCAGCATTCACTCACTTATTCCCGTGTCGTGGTTCTGTCAAATTCAAGGTCAATGGTTTCCTACCAATCTAGCTGACAAAAGTGGGTATTGTCAACCAAAAATAAATAAATATTTGACTGGGTTTCTTTTTTACTTTTCGTTCCTGGGCTAGAGCTCCGAGGCTCGCCAGTGCTGAGATTTTCCTTATGCGAACGTTTACTGAAGAAAGCTGAGATGCTACGAAAAGCCTAGAACCGCGAGGAGTGGAGGAAGCTGGTTGCAAAAATCTTCAGTGGCGTCCCAAAGGTCTACTAGACTACAGGGTAGGTGAAGGTATGCATGTGTGTTGGTTTCATTGTCTTACTTCAGTCACCATGTTCACTACATTCATCACTATCTCCTTTCTCCTGTCCTTCTTCTACAAAAGAAAAGAAATCACCGCCTCCACCACCTGCACCATCCCCACCTCCACCACCACTACCATTAGAAGCCAGTGGCACCCCACGTTGTCCTTATCTGAACGGTTCAAAAAAAAAGAAAGAAGTGGACATCACATCACTGTGACCTCCTCTGCAGTGTCCTAAACCCATATCAAAACAGCTGGGCAGGCTGTGGTCTTTCCACAGCTACTGCCCTTTGGTGCACTGGGTCATTGCCCTGAGTGAGAGGCGAGGAAGAAGGAGGGGAGGGGGGGGGGGGGAGTAGCATTGCACAGTAGTCCACAACACACACACACACACACACACAGAGACTGCATTGAGTTTTGTCACCCCCCCTCTTGGCCATGTAGGTCACTGCCCTGGTCGGCTACAATCCACAGATAGATAAGACAGCAAACAGCACATTCTAGTGACAATTCAACACAGACTGCGCAATACAACACAACACAGACTGCAGTGATTGTCACCCCACCCCCACCCCTCCTCCCTTTGTTCTGTTCTTGGCCATGTAGGTCATTGCCTGTTAGCCACACTCCACAGATAGATAAGACAACAAATAGCATCTGCTAGTGACAATACAACACAGACTCCACTCCACAACACGACACAATGGGGACGGGATAGCCTAGTGGTTAGAACATTGCACTCGCAATCTGACGACCCCAGTTCGATTCCCGTTCAAGGAGATCTTTTCCCCTGGAGTTTACATCAGTGCAGACTCCACTCTCCCCAAAAGTTCTTCGGATGAGACTATAAACCGAGGCCGTGTGTGAAGGCACACAGAACATCTTGCCCACATGTTAAATCCTGTCCCGCTTTTCGTAAGAGTAGGCCATTGTCTGCCGGTGGGAACAGATGACAAAATTTACAAAACCGCATACACACGGGGACTGGATGTAAAAAAGCACATAAATGCTTATTCCATTATCCTCGATATAAAAGACTTAAATAAATAAATAAAACAATACAATCAATAACAATAATAACAATAATTTTAATTCAGTTTTTGCAGGCCATATTGCCCATAGGAACAACAGTTAATCATATACTTTCATGTAAGGTGAACATCCTTACTTCTGATATCTAAACCTTTAGTAAGAAATAATCCAACTTTAAACATCAAACTAGGTTTAGTGTTCATACAAAGAAGCTGCACTTTCAGATTCGATACAATCGTCAGTGTTTGTCTCACCCAACCCCTCTTAGCTACCTAGGACAAGGACAATGACAATGGTTTATTGGGGTAAGCTTTCAAGCCCATTCACAAGGGGACAGGGGAGTGGGCACAAACACATGAAACCAAGAAAAAAAAAGCAATTCATTTCAGTCCAAATGATCAACATGGCATGGATTCCATAGTTTAACAGATACAACTAAGACAGGTATTGTAAACTATGATTATTGTCATTTTTAGCAGAATGAAAAACAATGATCAGAAGTGTATTGCTGTTAAAAGCTTTACCAGCCATTCAACTGCCTCTGGCATGTGTTTTTGTTTTTTGAAAATTTAGGTCATGTACATAGCCAACTGTGACTCAAAAACTTGACATGGACAGTCAGCACAACTTTGTTTTTAACATAACTGGCCATGTAGGTCACTGCCTGCCCTGTCAGCCGCACTCCACAGATAGATAAGGCAGCAAGTGGCATCTTTTAGTGACAATACTACACAGACTGCACAATACAACAAATACAAAATCCCCAATTCTTGGCCGTGTACGGTCACTACCCTGTCGGCCACTCTCCACGGATAGATAAGACAGCAAGTGGCATCTTCTAATGACAATACTATACAGAGTGTAAAAATACAAACAATACAAAATCCCCCATTCTTAGCCATGTAAGGTCACTGCCCTGTCAGCCACACTCCACAAATAGAAAAGACAGCAACATTAATGGCAAGTTCTAGTGACGTGACCTCTCCCTTAACTCCTTGAGGAGTCAGTCAAACAGTCAGTCACAGGGACACTGCGTGCACTGAAGTTGTTCAGGCAGTGTGTGGTGGACAAGTTCAGGCTGATGGATCTCTCCCCTGTGTGGATGCCTGGGTCTCTTTCAGCATGAACAGCATCCCCACCCTCTGGGAATACTGTGCTAGAAATTTCTCCTTTTCTATCCCTCTCTTTGTTTCGGTCTTTTCCCTCACTTCATTTCAACTCACATACTTTATTATCTTACAAATAGAGAAACTCACGTGAGTTAGAAACGATACATAAAATCAGTAAATAGGAAAAAAATTAGCACAAAAAATACAACAATACAGTAACTGAACATTGGCAGCACACATCATAAGATTAGCAATATCAGTAATACCAAACATTAGCTACACCTAAGCCAGTCATTAACCTACCTTACTTTACCTCACTCTCAGAAATTTAGCAGGCTTACTTTATAGACTGAGGCTCAACTCCTGGAAAACTAGGTTTACAAAGAACCAGTGTAAGTAATTCTAATTCAGTTTATATCCATCACTTATTTCTTAAGTGTACCAAACTACTGTCTGAATATCAGAAGTATAACATGGATTTAGTACAAGATATGAGCAGCGCCACCCATATTTTTCTTTTCCTGTCTACAACCGTATTTGTTTCCCTTTCAGAATGATTTTTTCTACGCAATTTTTCCAGGAAAACTCTCTTGTTGCCGTGGGTTCTTTTACCTGTGCTAAATAGTTTTGTGTAACACACGGGACCTGGGTTTATTGTCTCATCCGAAAGACTAGCACCCAGACCACCACTCATGGTCTAATAGCTGGGGAAAGTTCCGGCCCCAAATGGGGATCAAACCACCGCACATTTCCGACCGGGACTTCTCGCTTTCTAGGCAGATGCGTTACCTCTAGACCACGATCCACCTTGAATAACAATGCCATGAATCTTGTTGAGGTTATGAGAATAAGTTTAAAATCCCCAGTTGATGAGCTACTGTAAAAATTGTTAATCATTCGTGTGTGTGTGTGTGTGTGTGTGTGTGTGCCCGCGCGCCTACGCGTGCGTGTGTGCATGTGTGTGTGTGTGTTGGGTGAGGATGAGGGGTAGGGGTAGAAGGGGAGGGGTAATCTACAATCATATGTATGAAAAGGTGTGAACAATTTTTTTCTTGTTGTTGTTGTGGTTCCTGGGCTAGAGCTGCCAGGTTCAGCAATGGGGAGAGTTGTGCTCTGCCCCCTGTTGACCCACCATGAGGGTGTTAAATAGATCAGTACATTGCATTCCCCCTTAGGGGATAGACGTTAAATAAACGATTCATTCATTCATTCATTCATGCATTTGTGAGCCAGAGGCTGACTCTCCAGAAAACTGTGACCTTCAAGACTCAAGACTCAAGAATACTTGATTATTTCAATAGAGAAATGAGTCCGGTTGTTGCACCCGAGCCAGTTTTCCGCTAGAAGTGGGGGCCATGTTGTCAGTTTTGAGATTTGGATTGAAAATAAAACGATTCTGCTGCCTTGTGGTGCAGTACTAAAGCATGTTCATTTTCCCGTTTTCTATAAAAATGCCTTTAAAGACCCTGAACCCCCCCCCCCCCCCCCCCTCCTGACCTGCTATTATGATGCAAAATTTCTCCAATTCTCATTTCATCACTAACACTTCCTAGTATCTACCATCTCAATTTGTAATATGTTGAATAGAGTTATCCGATTTTCTTTTTTTTTTCTTTATCAATAGTCTTTTATTTAATAATAATAATAATGAATAGCATTTATATAGCACATTTCTCAAAGCAATGACTCAATGCGCTTTCATACCATGCACATTTATACACATGCACACACAGCACATAATAACAATATTAATAGAATGCAAACACTGTTTTTAAAAAACCCAACAAACTGACCTAGGTTTAAAAAACCCCACAAAAACCCCAACAAACTGACCTAGGGTACAATAGGGCTCCTGATGTGGCAAAGGGGCAGACAATGCATGTGTCACCACATTGCTAATGCACTGGTAGCAGGGTAAGTGTAAGGCGCAATTCACTGTGCATTAGGGATATAGTGCAGTGTCAGCCCCTCACTCAACTACAGCATGAAGGAATAAGCAGTGCCTGGCTGCACCTCCTCACCTCGCCTTGCCTTGTCTTGCCTCACCTTGCCTCCCTCGCCTCGCCTAACCTCGCCTCGCCTCGCCTAACCTCGCCTTGCCTTGTCTTGCCTCGCCTCGCCTTGCCTTGTTTCGCCTCGCCTCGCCTCGCCTTGTCTTGCCTTGTCTCGCCTTGTCTTGCCTTGTCTCGCCTCACCTTGCCTTGTCTCGCCTCGCTTGTCTCACCTCACCTGCCTTGTTTCGCCTCGCCTTGTCTCCCTCGCATCGCCTAGCCTTGTCTCGCCTCGCCTCACCTGGCCTTGTCTTGCCTTGTCTCGCCTTGTCTTGCCTTGTCTCGCCTCACCTTGCCTTGTCTCGCCTCGCTTGTCTCACCTCACCTGCCTTGTTTCGCCTCGCCTTGTCTCCCTCGCATCGCCTAGCCTTGTCTCGCCTCGCCTCACCTGGCCTTGTCTTGCCTTGTCTCGCCTTGTCTTGCCTTGTCTCGCCTCACCTTGCCTTGTCTCGCCTCGCTTGTCTCACCTCACCTGCCTTGTTTCGCCTCACCTCGCCTTGTCTCCCTCGCATCGCCTAGCCTTGTCTCCCTCGCCTCGCCTGGCCTTGTCTCACCTTGTCTTGCCTCGTCTAGCCTTGTCTTGCCTCGCCTCGCCTCGCCTCATCTTGCCTTGCCTTGCCTCGCCTCCCCTTGCCTTGTCTCGCGTTTCCTTGTCTCGCCTCGCCTTGCCTTCCCTGGTCTTGCCTATCCTTTGCCTTGCCTTTCCTTGCCTTGTCTTGCCAAGACCCCTGATCGTCATTGACGTTCTTCATGGTGGCCTGTAGAGAGGGTAAACCAGCGCTCTCTGCACTCTGCTGTGTGCAGTAGTTGGGCTGTTGGTTGTTGTGTCCAGTCCTTGATGCGGTCAGACCACTATGTTGTTGGTCAACCTCTGTGCTGCCCCAAAACTCATTTGTGAAGAGCAGCTTTGGGCTATGATATGCTGATTTCAGAGAATACTAGTGATATATAAAGCAATATCTTCTTCGTAGTAGTCAACGCTCACACTGTTGTCTCTCATATGAGCAAAAACGCGTTTCACTGCCATTAAACGCCTGACAAGTCAGACCCAGCACATCTGACTTCAGATGAAATCTTTCAAGTATTTCTGAAAAAAAATGCAGGAGAATGGACCAAGTAGGCGGAAAATAAACAAGAAGGAGGTAACAGGAATAAAAGGAACAAGGCAGAAACAAAGAGAGGGATAGAAAAAAGGGAATTCCTAACACAGAATTTTCAGGAGGTTGGGATGCTATTGAGTTTTAAACTCATTAATTTGTGAAGGGGAGCTCTGAGCAGTGCTGCACTGATTTCAGAGTGGAATAATGATAACAACAATAATAATAATAATAATAGTAAATGATAAATGGAATTTATATAGTGCTATATCTTGCAAAAAGAAATCAAAGCACTTGCATTCATTACACCCCTACACATACAACAAACAGCAATTAACAGAGTTAACAAATTCAAATGGACACACACACACACACACACACACACACACACACACACACACACAACACACACAATAGGCAGGGACAGATCTGAGATGAAACAATCCCAATGTGAGCCCAAAACTCGTTTATGAAGTGTAGCCCTAGACTAAGCTGAGCTGGTTTCAGAGACTGATAGGGCTAAATTGCAATCTGACAGCAAAAACTAATTTGTGAAGTACAGCCCTAACCAGTGCTGGATGGATTTCAAAATGCAATGGCAATGTGAGAGCAAGGCTCATTTTTGAAATGCAGCCCTAAACATTGTTGGTCTGATTTCAGAGTGAAATAAGGATGGATATATTTAATGTAAGCCCCAAAGTCATTTGTGAAGTGAAATCAATACCCTCTGTTTCAAATATCTCCACAAATCTGCACCCTCTTATCTCTGTAACTGTCTTCATCTGTACACTCCATCCCGTTCCCTTCGTTCAGCCGCAGATACTTTGTGCTTTCGAACACCCAGATTCAAACAAACCACTGTTGGCCGTCGCTCCTTCTCTGTTTCTGGTCCATCCACCTGGAATGACCTCCCTCTTTCACTTCGCCAAAAGCCTTCACTTGATACCTTCAAATCCAGCCTCAAAACACACTTATTTCCTACCTGAGACTTTCCCCCCAAATATCTGTCCCTAATTTTCAACAGCATCTTTCACCTTCTAAGTGTTGTTCCGAGTGTGTGTGTGTGTGTGTGTGTGTGTGTGTGTGTGTGTGTGTGTGTGTGTGTGTGTGTGTGTGTGTGCGTGCGTGCGTGTGTGTGTGCGTGCATGCGTACATACGTGCGCGCGCATGGTTTTTAAATCTGTTGTTCATTATGTTTAAGGAGAGTTGCATGCCTGTAAATGATTGAGTGCAAGCGCTTCGATTTGTTTGTTTTTTACAAGATTCAGCGCTATATAAATTCCATATATTATTATTATTATTATGAAGTGGACACCTAAACAGTGTTGGTCCAATTTCACAGTGCAATAGGGCTATAGAATATTTTGAATCCAAAACTCATTTGTGAAGTGTAGCCCTAAAGAGTGCTATAGGAGTTCAGAGTGCAATAGGAATATAGGTAATGTAAGCCCAAAACTCATTTGTGAAGTGTAGCCCTAAATAGTGTTGTAGGAGTTCAGAGTGCAATAGGAATATAGGTAATGTAAGCCCAAAACTCATTTGTGAAGTGTAGCCCTAAATAGTGTTGTAGGAGTTCAGAGTGCTATAGGAATATAGGTAATGTAAGCCCAAAACTCATTTGTGAAGTGTAGCCCTAAATAGTGTTGTAGGAGTTCAGAGTGCAATAGCAATAGAGGTAATGTAAGCCCAAAACTCATTTGTGAAGTGTAGCCCTAAATAGTGTTGTAGGAGTTCAGAGTGCTATAGCAATAGAGGTAATGTAAGCCTAAAACTCATCCCCAGTGTGTGGCCCTAATGCAGAAGTCCAGGCCAGGTGGAACCCTACATTACATTTCCATGATTTCACTTTCAGCACTTTACGTCCAGCTGAGATGGGTCAGCCCCCTCTGCTGACCTTCTGGCTACAATGACATCCCCTACTGTGAAGGGGAGGGGAGGAGAGGGGGCCGGCCGGGGAGTGGGTAGTAGGAGGATATGACACTGCAGAAAAAAATGTCCACTCCAAACCTTGACCTTAACTGAGGCTTTTTTTCTACTCCTCGGCTAGAGCTCCGAGGTTCACCAATGTTTTGCGCATGCCACCATTTTTGTCCACCATGAAGGTAACAGCATTCCGACTTCCGGGATGTGTGCTGGATATCTTCATGTTTCTGTAACTCACCACAGGTCGACATAAATTAAGGTAAAAGGTAAAGGAGTCCCATAACCTGTAAGGTCGTAGGGGAGCGAAGCGTCAGAGACCTCACTTCTCTAGGGCCAGCATATTGAGGGTGGCGCCCATCTCCTCTCCCTCGCTGCTTTACCTTCCCTGACCCTGAAGAGGGCAGGTACCCATTTTACAGCTGTGTGAACTGGGGGAACTGTACTGAAGCCAAGGCGCGCAAACGGTCACCCATCCAAGTGGTAACCACGCTCCACGCTGCTTAACTTGGCTGGGAGAAAGCGAGTGCTCCGACCACTGAGCTATTTCGTGCCCGACATAAATTACTGGATCTTTAAAGTGCATAGTTATTTGATCTTGTGCATATATATATATATATATATATATATATAAATTATATATATATATATATATATACGAATTAAGGCACTGGCAGGTCTGCACTTAAATTTGCCCTGGGAGATCGTTAAAAAAATCCCCATCCTTAATTCGCCAAACGCAGACGCCCCGAGATTCGATCACACGACTTCATGGACCCATGGGATTGAAGTCGAACGGTTTTAACCACTCGGCAATAGCATGTTTCACTGCGGCTTGAATTGCTCTGAAGACAAATATACTACAGTAGTAAAAGAACATTAATGTTGTGTTCCTAAATCGGAATTTCTGCTGGAGCGTAAATAAAATCACAACAAAGTAAAATGATGAACAGGGTAGGCTGATTGTTAAAGTAGGAAAGTAAAGTAGCATGAGCAAAAAGAATCAACAGAATTTCCCCTCCCAAACGGAAAAAGGGCAATAGTGTCAACCTAAACCCGAAGTGCTGTGTCGCCATGTTGAAGTTGAAGCCAGCGACGTGCACCAACATTCTCTTCAGAGATGTTTTGGGCTTCAAATGCCATTGCAGAGTACACTTGGTGACATTTCTTGGCTCTGATTCCAGGACAGCCATCTGTCCATCAAAATAATGGACCAATCAGGGGAACAGTTCATCACTTAAAAGCACGTGACGTGGTTAAGGTCAAGGTTGCATTTACAGAGGGGGGAGGGGGGAGGGTCTTCTAGAGCTTTATTTGTGAGAGAGTTCAATAACCATAAAAATGTAAAATAAAAAATATATAAAAAGGATCTGTTAGCAAAAGCTATGTGTGTGTCCTCCAAAATGCCCCCCCCCCCCCCCCCCCCCCACTCCACCACACACACACACTTGTTCCTTGACTACAGCTGGGAGGTCCCCAAATGGTGACATTGTGCACATGCAACCCTTTTTATCCACCATTAAGGTAGCCGCATTCCTATCTGACATTTCATATTTTGGTTTTATGTCTTGTACTCCTCCCTAGGGGGACGGGATAGCTCAGTGGTCGGAGCGCTCGCCTTACCCCAGCCAAGTTAAGCAGCGTCGAGCGTGGTTACCAGTTGGATGGGTGACCGTTTGCGCGCCTTGGCTTCAGTACAGTCCCCCAGTTCACCCAGCTGTAAATGGGTACCTGCCCTCTCTAGGGTCAGGGAAGGTAAAGCAGCGAGGGAGAGGAGATGGGCGCCGCCCTCAATATGCTGGCCCTAGAGAAGTGAGGTCTCTGACGCCTCGCTCCCCTACTACCTTATAGGTTATGGGACTCTTTTACCTTTTTTTTTTTTTTTTACTCCTCCTTAAGTATGAGGGGGAAATTAATTATTTTATCAAAACATACACTGATGATGGATTTTATCAGAACATGCTTTGATGCCCAGGGTATTTTGAAAACCAATGATGCTAACCTTGTCGACATCATACATATGACGACAGCATCACCAAATGGAAGACGTTTGCAGCTGTATGCTCCAGTTGTTGGCATTTTTTGCTTTCGTTTTCTTAGTCTCTGGTCTGCTATGACTTTTGTGACGAGACGTTCTATCCAATTCATGCATTCATTCAATGTGTGAGAGAACACTGAAAAAAAGTGAGGGGAAAAAAGACTGTGTGTGTGCGTGCTTGGGTGTATGTATGTATGTATGTATGTATGTATGTATGTATGTATGTAGGATGTGTGTGTGTGTGTGTGTGTGTGTGTGTGTGTGTGTGTGTGTGTGTGTGTGTGTGTGTGTGTGTGTACGTGCTTGTGTGTGTGTGTGTGTGTGTGTGTGTGTGTGCTTGGGTGTATGCATGTATGTGTGTGTGTGTGTGTGTGTGTACGTGCTTGTGTGTGTGTGTGTGTGTACGTGCTTGTGTGTGCGGTGTGTGTGTGTGTGTGTGTGTGTGTGTTTGTGTGTGTACGTGCTTGTGTGTGTATGTACGTGCTTGTGTGTGTGTGTGCGCGCGCGTGGCGGTGTGTGTACGTATGTATACCATGAAGGTAGCTGCATTCTGACTTCAGGGATGTATGCTGGGTTTGTTCATGTTTCCGCATGCAGAGTCCGGATAAATCCAGATCACCCTTCACAACCTGCCGACTCTGCTGTACAAGGGCAAGGCGTCCTGACCACACTGGTCACCAGCCCTGACGGGGTCATGTCCACAGTGACACCTGGTCACACCTACACGTGGTCACAACCACATGTGACCCTCCTAACCCCTGTGATGGCCGATTTTTGAACGCAAATGTCACAATCAGTCTACCTGTTTGGTCAATGACGCCCCCCCCCCCACTACCCTACACACACACTAACACGCACACAGGCGTGCGCGCGCGCGCACACACACACACACACACACACACACACACACACACACACACACACACACTCACAATTAATCACGACATAATTAATCACGACCATAGTTGACCATGTACCTATTTATTAATTTGTTCTTTTATTTCGAGGATAATGGAATTATTTCATTCAGTCCCTGAGTGTATGCAGTTTTGTCAATTTTGTCATCCGTTCCCACCGGCAAACAATGGCCTACTCTTTCGAAAAGCGGAACGGGTTTTAACTTGTGCACAGAATGTTCTGCGTGCGTTTGCACACAGGACCTCGGTTTACAGTCTCATCGGAAGGAATTTTGGGGGAGAGTGGAGTCGGCACTGCTGTTAACTCCAGAGGAAAAATCCTCTTGAACGAGAATGGAACCCGGGTCAGCAGATCACAACACATCACTCTAACCACCAGGCTATCCCGACCCCCCTTGTGGTGCTGCTCATTCTAGTCCTCCCTCCACCACCACCCCCAACCCCTCCCTGCCCTCTTCCCCTCTCCCCTTTGTTATTTCTTGTCAGCAGTGCAGGTTGTTTTCCTTGCAACTTTTTGCTTTGATGTTTAATTTGATGGTTGGTTGTGCATTAGGTTTTCTTAACATTCACTTTCCACACTAGGCATTGCATTGTAATTTCGTGATGCAACCTTCCTTTTATTCCTCACCCTTAATTAGACAAGGATCCCCTCACCTCCCCACTCCCCACCCCTACCCCCTTTTGACCACTCCCCCTCCTTTCTCACCTTTTTCCCCCCTCTAATATCACACATTGTGAAAAGGCCTTAGATGAGATCTCTCTCTCTCTCTCTCTCTCTCTCTCTCTCTCTCTCTCTCTACACACACACACACAGAGCCAAGACTTAAAACGATAATCCCGCTTCTCCCCCCCCCCCCCCCCCAACCTACCTGACCCTTCACCCCACCCAACCACCCACCCTCACCACCGTGGGGATGCGAGGAGCCGGTCAGTATAAATAGCATCCCCATATTCTGGAAACTGCTAGGAATTCCCTCTTTTCTATCCCTCTCTTGGTTTCTGCCTGGTTTGTTTTCTTCCTGTCATCCCTTTTCTTTATCTTTTTTTCTGCCTTCTTGGTTCTGGTTCTAGTTCTCTTTTGTTTTTTTGTAATGAAAGACTTCAAAGATAACATCTTTCTCCTATACCGAAGTCGGATGCGCTGGGCCTGACTTGTCAGGCGTTTAACGGCAGCGCAACGCTTTTTCCGGTAAGAAGAATTAGGACAGCTGTATGAGCCTTCGACGACAATGACGAAGGTGAAGAAGAACAGATGTTTCCGATGAGCCACCGAGGATCTGTCATGGACACAGTCGGGGCCTTGTCGTCATCAGGACTTGACGTCACGGAAGGAAGGAAGGAAGGAGGGGTGAGCAGCAGACGACTGCAGAGAGGATGTTACACTGTGTAATCAGTGGGTGGGTAGCCTACAGTCTATGGGACCATTGTAGGCCTACCTCTGAAAGCATTCACCATCACACATACAGACATCACTTGACACAGATGACACAGACCTTTGTGAGTGTGTGTGTGTGTGTGTGTGTGTGTGTGTGTGTGTGTGCGTGCGTGTGTGTGTGTGTGCTTGCGTGCGTGTGTGTGTGTGTGTGTGTGTGTGTGTGTGTACTTGTGATGCAATAATGTGATCGGTTCAGATTTTCACGTCATTCAAAGTGCGATATTTCGGCGATCAGGTTGATTGTCATAATAGCGTGGATGGGATGTAAGCTTTGGTAGGCGTTGTGTTGGGTTGCGTTGTGTGAGTGCTGTTGCGGTGGGGGTGGTAGTGGTGGTGTACAAGTACAAGAGTCTGATTATTATATTGTATTATGTTATATTATTATTATTTGCATGTGCATGATTGTCTTTATATATACATATATAATTATATATTTTTATATATATATATATATATATATATATATATATATATATATATATATATATATATATATATATATATCATATATATATATAATTATATACAAAGACATACACACATGTGTGTCTTTTTTAATGTCTGTGAATGTCTTCACCTGTACACTCCTCATTCCCTCTGCCCTGCTGCAGATACCTTGTCCTTACGAATACCTAGATTCAACCAGTCCACTGTTGGTCGTCGCTCTTTCTCTGTTTCTGGTCCATCGATCTGGAACGACTTCCCTCTCTTTCTCTCTCTTCCCAAAAGCCTACTTATGACACATTTAAATCGCGCCTCAAGACATATTGATTACAAACCTATTTTCCCCCTCCTCTTTCATCTCAAAACTGCCCCTGCCTTCAACAGCCAAAATCCCATTACCCTCCCAAAGAGTATAACCTGTGTGTGTGTGTGTGAGTGTGTGTGTGTGTGTGTGTGTGTGTGTGCTGCGCGCGCGCGCGCGTGCGTACGTTTGAATTTGATTATGCTATTAATGAATATTGTCTGCATGACTTTGTAAGAATATGTTGAATGTAAGGGCTCTGATTTGTCTTTGCAAGATAATTATAGCGCTATACAAATTCCATTTATTATCATTATTGTTATATATTATATTTCAATGTCTGTTTTATATTTATATTGTGTGTGTTGCTGTCCCTGTTTTTCTGTCTGCTCACCTGAAACTGACGAATGTTAAATACATAATTATAATTATATAACATTTCGTATTTGTTGTGGGTTTTTTTTTCTTTTCTAATAATTTTGCCATTATGTTTATTGCCGTACCTCTATTACAAGAGTTGGATAATTAAAGTATGTCAGAGCCTTTTACCTTGTGTGTGTGTATGTGTGCGTGCGTGCGTGCGTGCGTTCGTGCGTGCGTGCGCGCGCGCGCCTGCTGGCGCGCACACCTATTTGACTTCGAAAACAATCTAAGCCTCCTTCCCCACTTCCCAATCATATATTCTCATTTCGTATTCTGGAAACATGAAAGGCGACTGGAAAAAGCCCTATAAACTAACTCTCTCTCTCTCTCTCTCTCTCTCCTCTCCTCTCTCTCTCTCTCTCTCTCTCTCTCTCTCTCTCTCTCTCTTCAACATGATTTATTCAATGTTCACACAACATAAGCAAATATCAACACAGCAGCAGGGGAAAGGCATAAAGCCACAGCTGATTTTGAGCGCCCCACCCCACCCCACGAGGAGTTAACATGTCATAATGCTGTTGCTTATGCAGACAGTGACGTACATAGGAACAAAATCGTTGTCCATATATACAAATACTATTGCACAAAAATGGAAGAAAATATACAACACTACCAAGCTGAAGTAAACAAAAAGCGAAAGGAAAAATGAACAAACACAATGGCTCATTCCCGTGAACTCTTTTGAGCTACAGCGAAACAAAAAGGATGCATCAATGAACGAATGAGGGGCATGAAGAGGAAGTGCACAACACAAGTACACAATGGACAACAGTATTGAGAAGGAAGGAAGGAGACCAACGGAGGAAACTTTGTATACATACATTTCCTATGGGGACAGGATAGCTCAGTGGTCACAGCACTCGTTTTCCCCCAGCCAAGGTTAAGCAGCATCGAGCCTGGTTACCACTTGGATAGGTGACCGTTTGTGCGCCTTGGCTTCAGTACAGTCCCTCAATTCACCCAGCTGTAAATGGGTACCTGCCTCTTAAGGGTCAGGGAAGGTAAAGCAGCGAGGGAGAGGACCCCCCTCAATATGCTGGCCCCTTGAGAAGTTGAGGTTTCTGATGCCACACTCCCATACGAACACATAGGTTATGGGACACCTTTACCTGTTTAATAATTTCATACCTTTACATTTCAACACACAAGGAAGGAAGAGCACTCCATCACAGAACCGTACTGACATTATGTGTTATTTATATTCTAAAACCGTTTGGATATCTATCCATACATTCCTGCACTGTCTTGATAATGTTAATGCTACTATTATCATTAAAGCTTAGTTGTCTGAACCCATATACAAATATTTACATTCTGTTCATCTGGTTATACTGTATCCATTGTTTGACAGCGCACAGTTAGATAATGTGGACAGTGAAAACAAGAACAGTTCCACTGTCTGGCTAGGTGACCACAAGCACAAGATGGATCGTCCAGCAATTGTCTTGTATCTCAATCGGGGTCCACGTCACTCCTGTCCAGTCTCAGTCTGCAGGGAATGGTTCGCTGCTTTCTTTCTCCATGATAAAAGGAGTTGGGAACTGTTACACCCCCACCAGAGAGAACATGTTCAAACTGGCTGATAGAAGTGCTGGCTTGCATCATACTCTGATAGTTCATTCCATAATCTGATGGTGGACGGAAAAAAGGAAGCATGATATGTTTCAGCTCTACATTGAGGTATCAATCTGTCAAGAGGTCTACGTCTGTGGTACGGATTTTGGGAAGAAACTAATGGAGGGAGTAAGTTCATTAGATAATTCGGAGCATTGCCATGGATAAATTTATGATTTAACACCAATTTATGCCTACTTCTCCTTTCCTTTAAAGAACAAAACCTTGATTCTTGATAAAGCTTCAAATGACTCATCCCTGTATCGCTCCAGTGATAATTCGTATAGCTTCTACAATGGAGATCTTTTAAAGTACCAGATAATTTCTTGGTGCAACGATCCCAAATAGTATCACCATAATCGAATATCGGTAAAGTTCATGATTCATATGGTATTAAACTTTGTTTGTTCAGCCCGTTCTTACACGATCTTATACGATTGCGTTCTCTCTCTCTCTCTCTCTCTCTCTCTCTCTCTCTCCTGCCCTGCCCTGCCCTGCCCTGCCCTGCCCTGCCCTGCCCTGCCCTCTTTCTTATCACTTATGTTTTCTGTATGCTTATTTCCCCCTGTCTATGTTTGAATGAAGTGCTATGGACTGCGCCATCATTATTATTATTATTATTTTTTAATTTTTTTATTCTTTTATATCGAGGATAATGGAATAAGCACTCATGTGCTTTTTTACATCCAGTCCCCGTGTGTATGCGGTTTTGTAAATTTTGTCATCTGTTTCCACCGGCACACAATGGCCTACTCTTCCGAAAAGCGGAACAGGATTTAACGTGTGCGCAAGATGTTCTGCGTGAGTTCGAACACGGGCCTCGGTTTACAGTCTCATCGGAAAGACTAATTAGCGAAGATGATTATTTCTTTCCTTTTCTTTTCTTGTTTCCCCGACCTGGTATTTCTCATGAGCTCCGTGTCCACATGTGCTTTCCTCTTTCCTTTCAATATTGATATCAATTACTGTTTGATTGTTTTCTTTCATATCTTTCGGTTTATGCACTTTTTAAACATGATTTTCTTTGACTGAAGACTTTGGTTACAAAAGAAAACAAACTACTTTCTCTCCCCCCCCCCCCCCCCCCCAACCCCCCTTGATGTAATGTGTGCATATTCCTATATTCCTTTTCCGGGATAAAAAAAAATCGTTTGTTCTCTCCCTCTTTCGCTCTTCCCCATCCTCTCTCTCTCTCTCTCTCTCCTCTCTCTCTCTCTCTCTCTCTCTCTCTCTCTCTCTCTCTCTCTCTCTCTCTCTCTCTCTCTCTCTCTTCATGAAGCTTCCAAATGGAGATCTTCCAAAGCATCAGATAGTTTCTTGGTGTAACTATCCCAAGATTATCGGTAAAATACATGATTATACATGGTATTTAACGTTGTTGTTTTGTTGCTGTTGTTTTTTTCAGCCAGCACTGTGTCAAAGCAAGTCTATCAGCTTTGTAGAAAAAAAACAACCCAATGACATTTCTTACACTTTCAGGCTAAAAACTATTTTTTCATGCATATATTTTGTCATCACTGAATTATTGCTCCACACTCTTTGATACTGCCAGTGCCAACACTTTAAAACCTCCTATTAGCAACTATAAACGAGCTCTCAAGGCAGTTCTCTGAAAGTCCTCAAGTTTAGTTGAATCTGACTACACAGAACTAGGAGTGCTCTCATTAAGAAAAATGCTTGTTATAAATAAAGCAATATTCGTAAACAAACTTCTATGTAGGTGTTCTCTAACAATATTGAAGTCAACGTTCCACTTGAATGCCCCAGATCCAATTTTTTTAATTTTTAATTTTTTAAAAATTCTTTTATATCGAGGATAATGGAATAAGCATTTATGTGCTCTTTTACGTCCAGTCCCCGTGTGTATGCGGTTTTGTAAATTGTCATCTGTTCCCACCGGCACACAATGGCCTACTCTTACGAAAAGCCCAACAAAACTTCAGCGACCCATACCACGAATTGATCTTTTCAAGTCAAGCCTCGCCTACCCTGGCAGTATACTCTGGAACGTGCTACCATCCAACCTGAAGTCCTCCCCTAACTGAGGGGTCTTCAAAAGACACATTCATATCTACTTTAATACTAACAGACCCTAACCCTCCCCTTCCACCACCATCCCCCACAAAAAAAACCCAACAACAACAAAAACCCAACAAAACAACAACAACAACCACCAAAGTAACGACCACATAATTCATTGACATTCTTACATTCAACATATAATCTAACCAGAGATATCAACAACATATTATGGAACCACATTATTGTATGATTCTAAATACATTTCATATCAAGCATACTGACTTATCACAAAATTTCAGATAGCGCCTGGATAACTATTACGTAGTTCAGTTGTAGTCACTTATCAGTATAACCATGTTGCAAAGAAAGTTTACGTAAATATTGATTTTAGTTTCTGGATTTTATCGCACTGTTTTTGTAACAAGTAATGTTTGTGTTGTTGATGGTATAATATTAACCTTATGCATTGTACCAAATGAATGCTACAATCAGTGTACATCTTGATCAACAGTTTAAGTGTGAACTTGAACCCTGCTTATCTTGCTTCTTTTGGCAGTCGTGTATTATGTATTGCATTGATATTTGAGTTATTATCATAGAATTCAATATTTTGACCTGTGTATCTGTCTATCTCTGTCACTATCTTTCTATCTGTATCTCAGTCTACCTATCTATCTACCTGTCTCTCTGTCTCTCTCTCTCCACTTGCGTTGTACCAAAATGACTGTTACAATGCAAGTATATCAATTATTTGTTTATCTATAGCTTATGTGTACTCGTAGCTTGTGGTGATCGGTTGCACTGTTGATGAGCGCCTGATAAGGCCAAGTGTATCCCATTTCAGCGTAAATCCTTATAGTTATATGATTCCCATACTAATGGTAATTAATTTGATACTCAACCCTATTTATTTTGTTTCTGTTCTATAGGTTGTTATTGATGAATATTGACATTTGCATACGGTTTAATTTCTATAATGTAGAATTTGCTGGGTTCTTTAATTGCTTTTTTTCTTTTTGTTATTATTTACATTTCTTTGTTGTTACTGTTGTTGTTATTATTGGGGTTTTTTTAATATGTGTTGCTCTTGAAATTCAATTTGCAAATGCCTGTGAAATTCTTGAGCATATATAATGTGTGTGTGTGCGTGCGTGCGTGCGTGTGCGTGCGTGCGTGCGTGCGTGCGCGTGTGCGTGTACTTTTGAATAACTGGTTTTGACTATCGCAACATTTTATTTCATAGATTTGGTCTGCAGAGTCATCATCATTAACCATTACACCCAGCGGTGTGTAGGGCAGCAACAAAGCCCTTCCACTCCTGCCTATCCTGGCCAACCTAGTCACTGATCCCCAAGAGTGCTGCATGGCCTTCATCTCACTTTATACAGTCTTCCTCCACGTTGCTTTTGGTTCTTCCTTTCTTTCTCCTTCCTTCTGGGGTCCAGTGCAATGCTGTTCTTGTGATTGACTGTGGGTCTCTTCGGAGGATGTGCCCAATCCACTTCCACCGTCGTCTGGTGATGGTGGTTCCCATGTCTTCCTGCCTGCATCTCCGTAGTAGGTCTTCATTGGAGATCTTCTCTGGCCAAAAGATCCGGAGAATTATTCGGAGGCATACGTGTGAAAGGATCGGAGTTTAGTAAGATCCGCTTC
>CM054146.1:7164142-7222477 GCA_028751875.1 Rapana venosa
AGATGATTGCAGAAGCAGCTATGAAAATTCCTTTCTTGTAAAATTTGCCAATGACAGTGCTTTTTTGTCTCTCTTATCTGGATCTGTCCAAAACCATGGTCCAGCCCTAACTGATTTCGTCAGTTGGTGTGATGAGGCATATCTGGAGCTAAATGTTTCTAAAACCAAAGATTTTCCTATCGATTTCAGAAGATCGGGTCACACTTCTGAGCATGTTACCAAGTTGAAAATGTTTCGAAGTACAAGTATCTGGGAACCATTTTTGATTACAAATTAAACTGGGATGCTAACACTGACGCTATTGTCAAAAAGGGACAACAACGTATGTATTTTCTGAGGAAGCTTAACCCATTTTTTGTTGACAAAAAGATTCTTTCTTTGTTCAACAAGTCCTACATAGAGAGTGTTCTAAGTTTTGCTTTCATCTGTTGGTACAACAACCTTAGTGTTAAAAACAAGAATAGTCTTCGGAGAATTATTAGAATCTGCTCAAAAATAATTGGAGAAGAACAAAGAGATCTCAAGTCGTACTGCGATCAGCAGCTTGTGCGCAAAGCGACTGCCATCTTGGCTGATCCATCCCATGCTGTGTCTTCGGAATTTCAGTTATTGCCTTCAGGACGCCGCTTTCGGTGCTCCAACAGTAAAACAAATAGAAAAAGAAATTCCTTTGTTCCAGCAGTCATTCGAATTCTAAATTCAAAACAGCACTGACCAAACAGTTTTACATTCTCTGATATACCCCCCTGATTGTCAAGTACGTGTGTGCGTGGGTGTGTGTGTGTGTGTGGTAATGAAAATAAGTACTCCTGTATCTTGCTTTTGGCTTTCAAGAATGATTTCTAAATTGTGTGTGTGTGTGTGTGTGTGTGTGTGTGTCTTTACTAGATAATGGTCATTATGGTGCCCCGGTGCACGTGTGTGTGTATGTGTGATAAAACTGTGTTCATATATTGGTGTGTGTGTATGTATGGGTGTGCGCGTGTGTGTGAATGTGCACGTGCGTGCACGCGTAAAAAAAAGTTTATATCTTTTCCAATCAATAGTTTTTGCAACATTGTATTCCTACATTGGTGTGTGTGTGTGTGTGTGTGTGTGTGTGTGTGTGTGTGTGTGTGTGTGCGGTGAGTGTGTGTGCGCGCACCTGGGTCTGTGTTTGTGTATGATTTTTTTTTAAGCTATCTTGGAATGCTTATAGCAATCTGAAATGTATTTTTCTTGTGTCTTGTGAGATAATTATAGGTATCAATGTGCCTGTCAGTATTGTAATTGCCCTTCTTGGGATGATTAAAGTGTTTTTGACTTGACTTGACTTGCATTCAGCCTGTTCTTACACATTCGACCAATTTCAAAGTTTTCAACAAATTCAAATTCACGCGCGCGCCCGCGCGCCCGCGCGCACACACACACACACACACACACTGGGGACGGGATAGGCTAGTTGGTTAGAGCGTTGCGCATTGCGCTCGTGATCTGCTGACCTAGTTCGAATCCCGTTCAAGGGGATATAATTTTTGTTATTTCCCCTGGAGTGAACGTCAGTGCCAACTCCACTCCCCCTTAAAGTCCTTTGGACTTTCCAAGACCCTGGTGCGAACGCATGCAGAACATCTTGCGCACAGGTTAAAACCTGTTCCGCTTTTCGGAAGAGTATGCCATAGTGTGCCCGTGGGAACAGATGACAAAATTTACAGAACTGCATACACACAGGGGCTGGATGTAAAAAGCACATGAATGCTTATTCCACTATCCTCGAAATAAAAGAATAAATAAATAAATAAATAAACAAACAAACACACACACGCACCCGCGCGCCCGCGCACACACGCGCGCACACATGAAGGTAATACATTTTGGCAGGGTAATGGGGATTTCGGCTGTTGAAGGCAGGAATAGATCTGAAATCCTAGTTTGGAAATAAGTATGTCTTAAGGCAGGATTTACAAGAGCAATAAGTAGGTTTGTGGCGAAGGGAGAGGGGGAGGTCATTCCAGATCAGTGGACCAGAAATAGAAAAAGAGCGACTTCAGGGGTAGGATAGCCTCATGGTTAGAATACTGAGCTTGTCATCTGACATCGTGTGTCTGTGAGGATTGTGTGTATCAAAGCATTGTTTTGCATTGCATTGCATTGCATTGTATTGTATTGTATTGTATTGCATTGTATTGTATTGCATTGCATTGCATTGTATTGTATTGCATTGCATTGTATTGTATTGTATTGTATTGCATTGTATTGCATTGTATTGTATTGCATTGTATTGTATTGTATTGTATTGCATTGTATTGTATTGCATTGTATTGTATTGTATTGTTTTGTATTGTATTGTATTGCATTGTATTGTATTGTATTGTATTGCATTGTATTGTATTGTATTGTATTGCATTGTATTGTATTGTATTGTATACCACGTTAAGTCACAGCAGATGAAATTCGGGCTGCTCTACCCCGGAGAGCGCCTCGCCACAAGAGCAGTGCTACCTATTATTTTTGTTCTTTTCCTGTCTGCAACTACACACACACACACACACAACACACATGGTCATTCCAAGTAAGATTTGGGGGGGGGGGGGGGTGTCAATACTGACTTCAAGAATGTTCTGTGAGTCAACTTCTCCACCTACTCTTTTATCTACCCACATGGTTTGGAATGTAGTTTTCAATTTTTGCCTCTAAAAGTCTTGCTAATAGACATACACTTAGAGTTTTATGCATTTAAGGACTTGTGGTTTAATTGGGTCCAAGTAATCAATCTATAAATGCTTTTTAAAATTTGAGTGTTCATTTGTGGGGGTCAGTCAGAATCACTACAATAGAGGGATGTGTCGTCAGCAAATATTTCACATCTAGTTCTGGAAATGAGGGTGTAATTCACATAGACTGAAAACTAAAGGGGGCCCAATACTAGCCCTCGTGGTACTTCAGTTTGAATAGAAATTAGTTCTGATGTTTGATCATTTGCAGTTACTGGTTATTTACTATTTGACAAGCTGTGTTGTGTCTACGCTCCTGTACGGTTCTGAGTGCTGGAGGATGACGGAAGTGGATCTTACCAAACTTCGATCCTTCCACACCATATGCCTGCGAAGAATTCTCCGGATCTTTTGGCCAGAGAAGATCTCCAATGAAGACCTACTACGGAGATGCAGGCAAGAAGACGTGGGAACCATCATCACCAGACGACGGTGGAAGTGGATTGGGCACATCCTCCGAAGAGACCCACAGTCAATCACAAGAACAGCATTGCACTGGACCCCAGAAGGAAGGAGAAAGAAAGGAAGACCAAAAGCAACGTGGAGAAGAACTGTAGAAAGTGAGATGAAGGCCATGCAGCACTCTTGGGGATCAGTGACTAGGTTGGCCCAGGATAGGCAGGAGTGGAAGCGCTTTGTTGCTGCCCTACACACCGCTGGGTGTAATGGCTAATGATGATGATGACTATTGGACAAAAATCTTAAAAGCTTTGTTATTTCTGGTGTCAGTTTATATAAATTCAAGTAAAGTTTTCGCAATAGTAAGCAGTGATCGGGATAGCTCAGTGGTCGGAGCACTCGCTTTCCCCCAGCCAAGTTAAGCAGCGTCGAGCGTGGTTACCAGTTGGATGGGTGACCGTTTGCGCGCCTTGGCTTCAGTACGGTTCCCCCAGTTCACCCAGCTGTAAATGGGTACCTGCCCTCTTTAGGGTCAGGGAAGGTAAAGCAGCGAGGGAGAGGAGATGGGCGCCGCCCTCAATATGCTGGCCCTAGAGAAGTGAGGTCTCTGACGCTTCGCTCCCCTACGACCTTATAGGTTATAGGACTCCTTTACCTTTTTTTTAAGCAGTGATCAATTACGTCAAGTGCATTTTCAAAGTCAACAAAAATACCAGTAAATTGATTTTCATGTATTTTTGTAGAGGACTGTCCATAAGTTGAGTAAGTGCTGTGTGACAGGGATACTTTTTACGAAAACTTGACTGGTCTACATTTATTCATTGTTGTTTACAAAGTAGGAATATATAGATTTTTTGGGATATGTTTTTCAATAGGTTTAGATAAGACCGACAGAATTGAAATTGGTCTGTGATTTGAAGGACAAGAATCTTCACCAGACTTGTCGGATGGTATGACTTTTGCTCTTCTAAGCATGAGAGGAGAGTCATTGTTCCCTGTGCACAAGTTATAGATATGTCAGTGTTTCAACCATAACAGGACCCTAGAGTTTAATATTTTCCTTAAAGATTTTCAGATCACTGTTCGGGAAATTTGTTTGAAAGTAAAAAAAGAAAAAAGGTAAGGTTCCATAACCTTAAGGTCTAGGGGAGGCAAGGCGTAGGACTCACTTCCTTTAGGGCCAGCTATTGAGGTGGTGCCCTTCCCTCTCCTCTGCTTTATTTCCCTTGATCCAAAGGGCGTACCATTTTAAAAGCTTTTTGTGAATTTGGAGGGGGGGGGGGGGGGGGAACTGTATGAAGCCAAGGCGCGCAACGGTCACCGTTCCAGTTGGTACCGCGCTCGATGCTGTTAGCATTGGCTGGGGGAAAGTGAGAGTTTTTGACCACTGAGCTATTGGTGCTCACAAAGCCTTTGAGTGGAGGCAGTGTACATTGCCGTTTTAATTTTGTTTGTTGTGGACTGGTGTTTTGTGGGGGAGGGGTTGTTAGTTTCTTCTCATTCTCAGGCAGTCCTTGAAGAGGGGGTTAGGATCAGTGGAGTGGTGGTGGTGGGGGGGCTGGGGGGTTGGGGGGGGGGGGGTTGGGTGTGTAAGTGATGAAAATGTCTTCCCTACATGAATCTTCAGAAACGCTACTTACTTTCCGCTCACAAAATTATTCCTGAAAAAACCTTTGCAGTTTTCAAGATGCTGCTGATGTATGGTGGCCGGAGAGGGAAGGGAAAGAGTGGAGGGAAAAGAAATGACTGATTCCAGAGGAGAGAGAGAGAGAGAGAGAGGAGGGAAGAGGAGAGAGAGTGTGAGACAGTGTGTGTGTGTGTTTTGTGTGTGTTGTGTGTGTTTTTTGTGTGTGTGTGTGTGTGTGTGTGTGTGTGTCTTTTCTTTTCTTTTTCTTTTCTTCTTCTTCTTGTTTTGTCAGTTTCTCCCGGGAGGTTTGACTTTGTTTCAACCTTCTCCATCTCTTCTGTTTTGAGCTTTCTCCTTATTTTTTGCCCTTTCTCTAAGATAATCTGCAATTCAGGCAGCCCAGGTTTTGCTAGGTCTTCCCTTTGGTCTCTTTCCATCCACTACGAAGTTCATTGCTCTTTTTATGATGGGGTGGTCTGCTTTCCGTTGAACGTGCCCAAACCAGCGCAGTCTATTGCTACTAGCTACAGACTTCAGATCATCAACTTTGCACATTCTCCATAGCTCTTCATTTGTGATCCTGATTTCCAATTTGATCTTTGTCATGTAGCGTAGCATTCAGTTTTCACAGCTCTTCAACAAATTTTCAACGGTTTTTGTGAAAACCCACGTCTCCGAGCCATACAGGAGAACAGGTCTGATGCAGGCCTTATATATCAGGCAGCGTCTCTCCAGTGGGATTTTTTGTAAATTTTCCCAGCAGACTTGCCAATTCTTTCCATTTCTTCCAAGCACTTGCAAACCTGGTTCTGACAGCTAACTCAGATTTTGCTTCGCAGCTCATCATCTCTCCCAGGTAGCAGAATTCGTCTACCAAATTCTATCTTCCCCTTTTTCAAATTCTAGCTCCTCCTTTCCTGCATCGGTATTGTCGTCACCTTCTTATTTTATACAAAATGGGGCAGACAAATACTCCGTCCTCCTTCTTCAGACTTTTGAGCTTTGATCGTCTTTTGTGACACCAATATTGACATTTGGAGCATTTGATCGAATTGTTTCCCTACACCTTTGTGGCAGACCCACACGGGTAATTTGCCTTGTCTCTATGTATTCTGCGTCTTTTCCAACTGTCATTGCTTTGGTCTTGTTAACATTTACCTTCTTCCTCTGCGTTCTAAACTCTGTTTCCCAAATTTCCAAATCTTTGAGTGCGTCATCATGTTCTCAGCTACCAGTACTAAGTCGTCAGCATACAGCAGTTCCCAGATCTCTTCTGGCCTCTCCACTTCCTTGGATATTTAAATTCATCACGAGGATAAAGAGCAGAGGGCTCAATGCGGATCCTTGGTGCACTCCTACTTTTATCTCAAAGCTTTCTGACGTCCCAATTATAGTTTTCACTTTTGATCTGGAGTTTTTGTACAAAGTCATAACCATTGAGATGGTGTGCTCTGGTACACCTTGTTTCCTCAAGGCCCATTGGATTGCCTTTCTGGGTACTCTATCAAAAGCTTTTTCCAGGTCGACAAAGATGTGCGTCAAGCTCTTTTTCGTCTCCATATACTTTTCCTGCAGTTGTTTCACAATAAATATTGCATCTATGATTGATTTGCCAGCCTGGAATCCAAACTGTTTTTCATCAATATTGCACAGGCTCTTCAGTCTTCTTTCCCATACTTTTTCCCCAGATCTTCATGCCATGTTCCAGAAGCCTGATTCCTCTGTATTTTCCACATACTAGTGCATGTCCTTTACCCTTGAAAATGGGAACAGTAATACTGTCTTCCCATTCCTCGGGCATTTGTTCTGTCTGCTGTATCTTCTGACATATTTTCGTAAGTTGTTTTACTCCTTCCTCTCCTGCTGCTTGTATCATTTCTGTCACCACTCCTGATGGCCCCGTGGCTTTTCTCTTTTTCATAGTTCGAATTGCTCTTCTGATTTCATCTTCAGTCACTTCTTGAACAGGTCCTTCAACTTTCTCCACTTCCTCGATTGCATGAGGATTCTCAATATTTAGCAGATCATGAAAGTAATCCTTCCATCTCTGCAGAATATTTTGCTTCTCAGTCATATTTCCAGACTCATTTTTTTGTGTGGCTGTGTGTGTGTGTGATTTTTTAAATATATATTCTTTTATTGCAAGGAAAATGGAATGACCCCTCATGTGCTTTTATACATCTAGTCCCCGTGTGTATGCAGTTTTGTAAATTTTGTCATCCGTTCCCACGGGCACACAATGGCGTACTCTTCCGAAAAGCAGAACGAGTTTTAACGTGTGCGCAAGATGTTCTGCATGCGTTTTCACACTGGACCTCGATTTATAGTCTCATCCGAAGGATGTGTGTGTGTGTGTGTGTGTGTGGGGGGGGGGGGGGGGGGGGGGGGGGGTAGTAGGTGAAGACTGGGATAGGGGGGGGGGGGAGGGGGGGAGTGGGGAGGAGTGGAAGGGGATGTGATGGGGGAGGGGGTGAAACATCCCAATGAGAGGATGAGGTGAAAAACTTGGGGGGGGGGAGGGGGGTGGGGGTGGGGGTGGAGGATGGTGGTATATGGGGAGGGAGTGAAGCATCACCCTGATCAGGGAAGAAAGACTTGGTGGGTGTGGAGGGAGGGTGTGGAGTGGAAGGGGAGGGGTGGTAAGTGAACATACAGGGGGAGGAGAGAGGGCATCATTATCATCACTCTTTGTCGTGACGTGGATGGGGGTGAAGGGGGCCGTCACGTATGGCCAGTGGAGAGTGACGGCCCCAGGAAGCCATAGAGCACAGGGCATCTGCAGCAATTGCCCTGGTCACTTGTTCTCTTCTGCCAGCTTCTTAACGATGGGTTGTTGGGTTTTTTTTATGAAAGTGTCAAATTCTTAAACACGTGACCCACCTGTGGTACTCATTACCTTAAACTTGTATTGTACCAGTGGAATAGTTAACATTGTTAACGTTTACTGTCCTCAGAAAAGAAAAATTAAAACTTGAATGAAAGTGCCGCCAGAGGGATTTTTCTTACTTTAAAAAAACACAAAAAAACATTCTTTTATTTTTAAAATAATAAAATAATAATAATAATAATGACTGATTATAATAATGTAAATAATAATGTATGGAATTTATATAGTGCTGAATCTTGTAAAGCAACAAATCAAAGCGCTCAGATGACTTAAAAAAACAACTTATGCGTGTGTATGCGGTTTTGTAAATTTTGTCATCTGTTCCCACCGGCACACAATGGCCTACTCTTTCGAAGAGCGGAGCAGGATTTAACGTGTGCGCAAGATGTTCTGCATGCATTCGCACATGGGGCCTCGATTTATAGTCTCATCCGAAGGACGAGAAATAACTACTTGTGTGGCTTTTATTTTTACATCCAGTGTGCATGTGCGTTGTTTTTTTGCTTTTTGATGTGTGGATTTATAAATTTTGTCACCCAGCCCCACCGGCGTACACAATGGCCTACTCTTCTAAAAAGCGTAACAGGTTTTTAACGTGTGCTTTAAGGTATTCTGTGTGCGTTCGTACAGGGGGTAAGATTAAAGTAAACATTGTTGGGACACTCAATTCTGTAGCAGGATTTTTTTTGACGTTCTTTGAATGTGGAGGTAGTAGTTATAACAAAGCCGGAGAAAAAAAAATCTGCAATATCATTCATATATTGATGCAAATCGCCACAAGGGTCAGTTCACATGACAGGGGTCAGTCCTCAAAGGTTGTAACCTGGCGGTGCTGCCACCTGTCAGGCATGTCCAGTGGAGTGTGAGGGCGGAGGTTGCCTCCCCTCCCTCTGACCTCCGCTTCACCCTCCCCACTCCAATCATATAATATAGTGTGTGTATGTGTGTCCCCCGTGGGACTCCCGGGGTATGCTTGCAAAGCGAGCATCGCAAGAATAGGATCTCTGCCCTCCAACCAGGCATGTCGTAAAAGGCGACTAAGGTGGAACCCTTCCCCCAGGTAGGGGGTTAGACACAGGGCTAACAACCCTGTTCTGTAAAAAAACCAATTGTTACGGAAACAGCAACAAAAGAAACTAACAATACTGGGTGTGACGGGCTTCCAGAGTCATCGGAAGATGCTCGTATGAATGGCAGTGGTGAAAGCCGAAAGGAAGCCACTGACAGGAAGATGGAAGTCTTAAGCGCCAAAAATAAGACCAAGATAGGATTCTGGAATGTGAGAACCATGTTCGAAACAGGAAAACTAGCGCAAGTTACAGCAGAGATGAGACGCTACAATTTGCATATTCTCGGAATCAGTGAAAGCCGATGGACAGGATCAGGGAAATACAGAGCCAGCACAGGAGAGACAGTGCTGTACAGTGGTAGAGATGACAGCCAACACCATGAGGGAGTAGCAATCATCATGAAGAAAGGAATGGAGAATGCCTGATGGAGTGGGAAACCTATCAACAGCAGGATGATGAGGATAAGAATGAAAGGTAAGCATGCTAATACCACAATCATACAGTGCTATGCACCAACCAACGACAGTGGAGAAGAAAGCAAAGATACATTTTATGAACAATTACAGGCTGAAATGGAAAACACACCAAACCATGACATGAGGATAGTGATGGGTGACCTAATGCAAAAGTCGGAAAAGACAACACAAAATCAAGAAAGAGCCATGGGAAAAGAAGGATGTGGCAGCATAAATGACAACGGAGAAAGATTGGTGGAATTCTGCATGACAAACAACCTGGCCATTGGAGGGACATTATTTGCACACCCTGAGATCCACAAGCTTACCTGGTGTTCCCCCAATGGAAGAGACAAAAACCAGATCGACCACCTGATGATCAATGGGACATGGAGGAGATCGCTCCTAGATGTAAAAGTAAGGAGAGGAGCCGATGTTGGCAGTGATCACCACCTTGTTATTGCAACCCTAAAAGTGAAGCTGAGAAAAAATGGACCTAGGAAACCAAGACAACAACATTTTGATGTGGAAAAACTGCGCAACACCAAAGTAAAGAGTGCTTTCACCCTCCAGCTCAAAAACAAGTTCCAAGCACTGGTGGATACTGAAAACTACACACCTCCTGACACGACTAATATAAACACCATGTGGAAACAAGTCAGGACAGCCTACACACAAGCCAGCGAAACGTGCTTAGGACAGAGACAGAGGAAGAGAAAAGGTGGATTACAGCAGACACCTGGCAAGCTATTGAGAACAGGAGAGAACTGAAGAAGAAAATCTTAGAGACAAAGTCAGAGCGGATAACAGTACAGAGAAGCAAACCAAACTGTGAAGAGAATGACAAGAACAGACAAGCGTACCTACATGGATGATATTGCAAGACAAGCAGAGGAGGCCGCCACAAAGGGAGAGCAAGGACAGGTGTATAAGATCACTAAGACTGTCAGTGGCAAGTACCGGGGCAATACCGAAACACCAATCCTAGATAAACAAGGCCAAATACTTACCACAGAAGAAGAACAAGATGCAAGATGGGCAGAACATTTCAGCGAAGTTTCAACAGACCACCACCAACTGAAGAGGCAGATGTACAAGATCCTGATGCTGATCTCAATGTGAACAGCTCACCACAAGAGGAAGAGATTATAGCAGCAATCAGCTCTCTCAAGAATGGAAAAGCCCCTGGCCAGGACAACCTCAACGCAGAACTTTTCAAGGCAGATCCAGAATTTGCATCTAAAGTTCTACAGCCACTCTTGCAGCTATATGGGAGAAAGAAACAGCTACCAGCAGATTGGACAGAAGGAGTCATCGTGAAGATCCCAAAGAAAGAGCCCTGAACAATTGTAACAACTGGAGAGGAATCACTCTGCTATCTGTTCCCAGCAAGATTCTGGCAAAGATCATCATCGGACGGATCTCAGAGGCAGTGGACCAACAACTCAGAAAGGAGCAGGCAGGTTTTAGACAGGAAGAAGATGCATAGACCAGATCTTCACCTGCGTAACATCATCGAACAGTGCACGGAATGCAGAGACAGCTGTATATCAACTTCGTAGATTTTGAAAAAGCCTTTGACAGCATTCATCGAGAAGTATATGGCGCATTCTCGAGCATATGGAATTCCACAGGAGATATCCAAGTCATTAAGAGCTTCTACAACAACTTCACGTGCAGAGTAGGAAACAGCAAAACCAATTTCAGTGTACAAACCGCGTCAGACAAGGCTGCCCCATGTCAGCACTACTCTTCAACCTGCAATTGATGGGTGATGAGACAAACAACAGCTGCCAGTTACGGGGCATCAGATGGACCCCTTCTCAAACGCTTGAAGACCTAGATTTTGCCGACGATCTGGCACTGCTCTCACATACCCACCATCACATTCAAGAGAAGACATCCCGTCTCAGCACTTTCGCACAGCAAGTAGGCCTGAAAATCAGTCAGAGAAGACAGAGGTGATGACACTGAACGTCCAGAACCCCTCACCGGTCACAGTGAATGGAGAAGATTTACCAACAACTGAAGAGTTCACGTACCTCGGGAGCACTGTTAGGCATGACGCGGAGCAGGCAGCGACATCAAGAACCGGATTAGCAAAGCAAGAAATGCTTATAGAAATCTGAACAATGTGTGGAAATCGTCCAGTACAGCACCAGAACCAAACTAAGATTATACCAGAGCTGTGTACTTTCCACCCTTTTGTACGGCTCGGAGTGCTGGAGGATGACTGAGAGTGACCCGACAAACTATCCACATTCCACACGAAGAATCTCAGAAGAATCTTGCGCATCTTCTGGCCTGAGACCATCTCCAACCAAGAACTTTTTGCCCGTTGCAAACCAAGAAAGCATGGACAACATCATCATGCATAGGCGATGGGGATGGATAGGGCATATCTGCCGTCGGGAACATGGAAACATCGCCCGAACAGCCCTCCACTGGACACCAGAGGGAAAACGCAAACGAGGACGACCCAAGAACACTTGGCGTCGGACTGTTGAAGCAGAGCTGAAGACCTTCCAACATACCTGGGGAACCATTCAGAAGCTAGCCCAGGACAGACAGGAGTGGAGAACTTTTGTTGCTGCCCTAAGTGCCAATAAGGCACAAAGGCATTGATGATGATAATGATGTGTATGTGTGTGCGTGCATTATTATTCATTATTATCATTCTATTTCGAGGATGTATGGAATAAGCACTCATGTGGGGGTTTTTACAGCCAGTCCCCGAGTGCATGCAGTATTGTCAAATTTGTCATCCGTTCCCATTGGCACACAATGGCCTACCCTTCCAAAAAAGCAGAACGGGTTTTAATATGTGGGCAAGATGTTCTGTGTGCGTTTGCACATGGGACTATAAACATGGTTTACAGTCTCCTCAGTAGGACTTTAAGGGGGAATGGAGTTGGCTCTGATGTTGAACTCCTGGGGCAAAAATCCCCTTGAACAGGAAATGAACCCAGATCAGCAGATTGTGAGCACACTGCACAATGCTCTAACCACCAGGCTATCCGTCCCTGCCCACGTGTGTGTGTGTGTGTGTGTGTGTGTGTGTGTACTCAACAGCATGATGGAAGAAATAACTAAGCCCCCTGTCCCCCCCCAGCACACACGCAAATATATGTACAAACGCATACACATATGCACACACACTCACTAGCCACATCAATCCATACTTTGCAATCCAGACAATCTCTTTATGAAAATACGACAATGTTTACTAGTAAAAATGGAACAAAAAATCCAGCACATTTGAATATAATGCATCCATAAATAAGAAAAACATGTGACCCAGTGCATGAACAAGTATTATCAAAATATCAATTCTGACATCACTGTTGATATGCAATCGTACAATTTCTAAATATGTGCAGATTTTTTAAAATTTCAGAATATTCCCTGAATTTAAAGGCAAAGGACTGGAAAGTATATTGTAAAACCATGTGAAAATGTGGACAAAGTTGAAAAGAGACAGGCAACTATATTATCTAACACATGAATACAATATGACATATAAAAAATATGATATATAAAAAAAGACATGACTTCTCCCTTAACTCCTTGAGGAGTCAGTCAGTCAGACAGTCAGTCAGTCAGACAGTCAGTCAGTCAGTCAGTCAGACAGTCAGTCAGTCAGTCACTGCATGCACTGAAGTTGTTCAGGCAGTGTGGTGTGGAGGGCAAGTTGAACCTGGAGGAGCCCAATCCTTTCCAGAATGCATGCTGGGTATGTTCATGACAGCCATGCAACAGACGCTATTAGCGGTGGGAGTTAAGACCTTCAACTTCAATCCCAGGGGTCCATGAAGTCGTGGGTTCAAATCCCAGCAGCATCTGGTCAATTAAGGATGAAGATTTTTACGATCCCCAGGTCAACTTCAAGTGCAGACATGCCAGTGCCTTAATTCCCTTCACGTATATATAGACAGACATGCCCTAACTGACACAGCCCAGATTTTAATTTTTAAGAAAAAAAGGTGTTGACATTCTCTGCCAACGTGCTCTCTTTCGGGAGAGAGAGCAGCGTTCATTTTACAGAGACATCCCTTTCAACTTTTAACTATAACGGTACAATCATGATAAAATATAACACAATGTATTTGAATGAAACAATAAATGTATATTGTTCTTCATGCATAGATGTACAAGAATATACCACAATCAAACACATAGTAATGGTAACAGATTCAGTACCAACTGGGCAAGTTCTTCCACACACCCCAACCAAAAACATGCAACTCTAGTCAATACTTTATGTCACTGCTGTTCAGTTCAACAATAATGCAGAAGAAGAAATGACAGTGGACCAGCCACCTTTCTTCATACAAAAATATTCAATACAAAAGTGCACCCGTCACTTTCGTTTTAAATAGAAACAAAACACACACACAAGAAAAATGCAATGGTATGCAGCAGTCAGTTACTTTGATTCACATAACAAGAAATCCTCAAGATGCCTTGGTTATCACACTTTTTTTGTTTAAAAGTTCATGTAATAAGTAAACAGAATAATAACTGAAGTATTTGGTCCATTTGGCAAACCTATCAGCTGTAGAAATGATGTCTTCCACATATCAACTCATGTTTTGGTCCCATTTGTCCTCAAAAGTTACAGCACTATATACATTCTGTGTATTATTATTATTATTACCGTTACTATTACTATTGTTGTTATTATAATTATTATCATTATTATTACTATCATGTCAAACATTATCCACCCTCTACTTAGCAGCATCACTTACAGAACATTTTATCCATCAACGTTTTTTCAGCAAAATCTCCCTGTAATAACAAATTTTAAAAAAGAGTAGAGAATAGAGAGGAAACAGCGAGCACATTCCTACAGTAAAGCAAAGCTGTAGTGTAAACCTACAATTATATCAACAGATTATTTTTTGTTTATTAAAGAACCAACCATTACTCAGTCTTCAACATTGCAGGGCAGGGGAGGTAATCACCAGGAAGGCCCCTGTTTGTTGTTTTACACTGTGCTGTCCTGCTGTTTCCACACTTTCAGTTTGATTGAACCTTTTTTAAAATAATTTTTTATTATTATTATTATTAAGCTGAGGTTTATGATGGTCCCATGGACAGATTGCATGCCAGGTTTCTTCTCCTGTTTGAGCTGTTTGTTATCTTCCACACCCCACAAGGGGAAGACAGGACTGAATCACGAATCTCGTTCTAGTGTTCAAAGCTTCGCACAACTGCAGAGGCCAGGAGGAGACAGAAATCACTAGAAGAATGATGTCAGAAAGTGCATTTGGTGAATAAAGCCTTACAGCTTGTAACTCGTTCTTTCTAAACTATAAGATGGATAGGTAGAGACAACCAACCCAAGCAACACCCCTCCAAAAAATAACACTCTCCCCACTAAGACACACACAAACAAACACACACACACCACACACCATAATGAAACAACAAACAAATAATACAAAAGCAAATACATGAGTGACTATAAAAAGAAAAGTAAAAGAGAAAATCAAACTATTCAGCAATTTTGTAAAAAAAACACTAACAAAAACAAAAACCCCAGCTCTACTACTAAAGTAATCATCAAGATAATCTCGAATATGCCAGACCCCATTTGTAACTTTCAGACAGTCAATCTTACATATTAGATCACATCACACACACACACACACACAAAGAAATCTCTCTCTTTTCTCTCCCTCTCACAAAATTCTGCTCTACAAATTCAAAATGTGTTTTGTTCTGTTTGGTTAGGCATGGCTGTCTGGCTGGCTGTCTGGCTGGCTGTCTGTCTGTCTCTCCATATTATATGTATGAATAATTACGGTCTAATGTACAATACTTTTTTTGGTGGGTTTTGTTGCTGTGGAATGAATTAATAAAATAATGAGCAGCTTCGATATTTTTGTGGTTCTGTTCACTGTTGAGCAAAATCAGGACTAATGGATAAGTGTTAATAATTATTCCCTGCACCACCTTGTTCACATCCTACATGCTGCTGACTGATTGTTCATGCTTCGGGGGTTTTTTTCACTCAGGAATTTTCAGCTTATGAGATGAGTTTTGTTCCAAATAACAAAATGCCCCATCATGTGTCTTGTCAATTACCATTGGCATTTTTATAGAGGAACCATTGCAATACTAACAGGAGGAGTGAGTGCTGGTTATGTATAAACCGCATAGAAAATTCCATAACAATGTTGATTTCTTTAACCCTTTGCCTCAGATATAGGCTACAATATCGCCATGGTGAATTAATCAAAATACACATTACATCCATACATATCACTGTTTCTAGCAATTTATAGCAGAACATTCCAATGAAGCAGAATACATATTTTATTCATGATTAGAACCATTTCTAGCAATATACAAAAATAACAGAAAATTTCATTATCATCATGATAAAAATCAGCAAGTTAAACACTGAAGTGTTCACCATCAGTACAGATTTATACACCATGATCACATCAGCTCAGCATCATACATAAATGGTTTTTTAAAAAGCTACTTAACCTTATTCAAACATCCTTCTTTTTGCCTGCAATGGTTTAGTTCTCAGTACAAAGCTTTTTAATTTTCAGGACAACAACTACAAACTTTAGTTTTAGTTTTCCCAGTGACGTGGAACATAGAATGAAATATTTCAAATACATTTACCGATTTAGCACACACAAAGGAACCCACAGCAAGGCAGTTTTCCTTGATTAAATTCTGTAGAAAAAGCAACTCTCTACACAAAAAATGACTATAAAAAATAAAGGAGATGGCACTCCTCTTGTGGTAATGTGCTCTTTCTGGGGATAACAACCTGATTGTTACAAAGAAAAATACTATAGGTGATATACAATGCAATACAATACAATACAATACTAGTAGAACACAACAAAACACAATACAATACATCACATCACATTAAAACACCCTCCTTCACCTTCACCTATCCCATATTCTACATCAAACTATAACTCAGTTCAGTTCCACACAAAACATTCTTCACCACACCAACAGAGAACTGCACACGGTCAACTCTTCGCCACCACCAGCAGCAGCAACATGGAATGTGCTGGTACAACCCTGGCCATGCACCAGCCATTCTGGTGTCATCCACACCACAGGCCATTTCTGACTGATTTTCACAACAGAGGGATGGCTTTTCATGATGTTATGCATGCCTTTACACATCGAGGCTTCGGTGAATGGTCTCACTGACAAGAATGGGGGCCAGATGTCATATGACCTGTGCAGAAAAATTCTTTTGAATGCACGACTTTAAAGAAAGATGTAGGTGGAGAGGTCATACCCAGACCTAAACCATCAGCCGGACAGGTGAGAGAGAAAGTGGTGTTTATTTTTTTATAATAATGGCAATGTTCAAAAACAATCTCTCTTCTCAAACCAAATTACCGTCATGATACATCAGTCACAGCACAAAATCTAGTTTTCAACAACATGATATCCTAGTCTAAATTTATATAGCTTTCATTGTTGACTTTGAATGACATGAAATAATTGATACAAACACCACCCCCCCCCCATCCCAACTGGAATTTTTGTCAAAACATTTTGGTCAGACAAGACATGATAGTTTCAATTATCAGCTCAACATGATGTTAACAGCTCAAAATGGCATGGAATGATTGAAAGAAAATTCATGAACAATACATTTTTGTCATCATACATCAATAATACTCAATACAACAGTTTACACCCCATTCAGGTGAACATGAAATATGGTATACACACACACACACACAAACACACACACACACACATAGGAAACATTTTTCTGGGTTTTTTTAAAATCTCATTCAGTTTTAGAGAAATCCTAAAGCATGAACCAGCCTTCCAATCCCACTACTGCTTCAAAGTTACAGCACAGTAAACATAGTGTAAGCACCAATACATAGTTCCCCAACAGTGAATAAATATTTAAATCCAATCCTTGAAGCAAAACGTTCAGACAAAGCGCGAGAGAAAACCCTGACATGACCTTCACCTTGTTTCTACTTCTTTTATCTTTTAATGTTCCTCAGCTAGAGCTCTGGGGATGATGACCCATGGTGGGATTTTGGGTATGCGACTGTGTGCCCTCCAATAAGGTAGCCGCACTCCACCTGTGGGGGCATGACCTTGGTCTAATCCATGTACCACCCTTTAAGTGATGGATTATTCTCAGACTGGTCCATTGTGATTCCAGAGAGCTTTTCTACACTCTCACAAAGTTGACGCTGTGACACACACTCCTGGAAATAACAACAGAATGTTGTCAGTGCACCATTTCACTTTCACAGTGGTGACACAGTTTCTTAAAAGAATTTAAGGTAGCCTCTAAATGTTTTTGTTTTCAAACTTTCTTCTTATATTTTGGCATGACCTCATCATGACATGCCACTTCATACATTTTTATTTCAGCTTCAACGGACTCCAGAGCTGAGTGGTTAAAACCGTAAAACTTCAATCCCTTGGGTCCATGAAGTCATGGGTTTGATTCTCGGCAGCAAGGGTGGGATCTGTATGATCTCCCAGGTCAATTTAAAGTGCAGATCTGCCAGTGCCTTCATTCTCTTCATGTTTGTAACCATGCAGAAGATCAGCTATGCATGTTAAAGATCCCGTAACTTATGCCAGCATTCAGTGAGTTATGGAAACACAAACACACCCAGTGTGCATCCCTGAAGCCAGAATGCAGCAACCTTCATGGAGGGCAGAAAGGGTCGCATACGCAAAACCTGACCATTGGTGAACCTCCAAGCTCCAGCTGAGGTAGAAAAACAGAAATCTGCCACCAACTGTCGATGATGTGTCCAGTTTTGTTCAGGCCGTATTTAGAGTCAAGGCCATATTTATCTGCAGGCTGTGTCTATCTTCATGTCAACTGGTTAAGGTCAAGGCCATAATTATTTGCAGGTTGTGTCTATCTTCATGTAAACTGGTTAAGGTCAAGGCCATAATTATTTGCAGGTTGTGTCTATATTCATGTAAACTGGTTAAGGTCAAGGCCATATTTATTTGCAGGTTGTGTCTATCCTCATGTAAACTGGTTAAGGTCAAGGCCATAATTATTTGCAGGTGGTGTCTATCTTCATGTAAACTGGTTAAGGTCAAGGCCATAATTATTTGCAGGTGGTGTCTATCTTCATGTAAACTGGTTAAGGTCAAGACATAATTATTTGCAGGTTGTGTCTATCTTATGTAAACTGGTTAAGGTCAAGGCCATAATTATTTGCAGGTTGTGTCTATCTTCATGTAAACTGGTTAAGGTCAAGGCCATAATTATTTGCAGGTTGTGTCTATCATGTAAACTGGTTAAGGTCAAGGCCATATTTGCAGGTTGTGTCTATCCTCATGTAAACTGGTTACAGTCAAGGCCATATTTGCAGGTTGTGTCTATCTTTATGTAAACTGGCTAAGGTCAAGGCTATATCTGCAGGTTGTGTCTATCATGTAAACTGGCTAAGGTCAAGGCTATATCTGCAGGTTGTGTCTATCCTTATGTAAACTGGTTACGGTCAAGGCCATATTTGCAGGTTGTGTCTATCCTCATGTAAACTGGTTACAGTCAAGGCCATATTTGCAGGATGTGTCTATCTTTATGTAAACTGGCTAAGGTCAAGGCTATATCTGCAGGTTGTGTCTATCTTCATGTAAACTGGCTAAGGTCAAGGCTATATCTGCAGGTTGTGTCCATCCTTATGTAAACTGGTTAAGGTCAAGGCCATATTTGCAGGTTGTGTCTATCCTCATGTAAACTGGTTACAGTCAAGGCCATATTTGCAGGTTGTGTCTATCTTCATGTAAACTGGCTAAGGTCAAGGCTATATCTGCAGGTTGTGTCCATCCTTATGTAAACTGGTTAAGGTGAAGGCCATAATTATCTGCAGGTTGTGTCCATCCTCATGTAAACTTCAGCATCTCCCCGCCATGATCGAGCTACCCACACAACAATGAACCCCCCACCCTCTACCCCCCCACAGCAGGCAGGGAGGGAGGGAGGGAGGGACTGGCATGGCGCCAACCTCAGGACTGATGATACACAAGACGCAGGCTGGGGAGACGGGCCCCACAAACGCCTCAGACTGTACATTCACAAGGACGATGCTGAGACACACCACCACCACCACCAGGAGAGCAGCCAGGAAGGAGGAGGAGGAGGATGGCCCCTGGGCGGCTGTCCCCGTGTCGCCCCTGGGGGCAGGAGTGGTGTAGGAGGGGAGGGTGGCGTCGGAGGGGGCCTGTGCCAGGTCGGTGGGAAACATGTTCCCACTTCTTTTAAAGCACCAGTCCACTGCACACAGCAAGCAGAGGCATCAGTCAGGGAAGTCGGAGTGCGGCTACCTTCACGGCAGGTGAGAAAGAAAAAAAACAGTAGGTCACATACGTAAAAATCTCACCCTTGGTGAACCTCGGAGCTCTAGCCGAGGAATGAAAAAGGAAAGAAATTTATTGATGACTGCTTGCAGAACCTGACTTCAGTGGAGTTCTCCCTTAACTCCTTGAGGAGTCATTGGGGTGCCGCGCTGAGTTTTTCAGGACGTTGTGCCACGAGCAAGGAGAAAATGGCGGAGCCCATCCCTTTCCAAGTAGCAGGTTGCATGCTGGGTATGTTTGTGTTCTCCATCTTACCAGCCATAGCTGGTCTCGTCTTCAATGAAAGGTGAAAGGGTTTTCACGCGTGTGCAAGATGTTCTACATACCTTCTCACATAGGATGTTGGTTTAATACTAAGAATAATAATGCATGGAATTTATATAGTACTGAATCTTAGAAAGCACCAAATCAAAGCGCTTACATTCAAATCATTTACATACATGCAACCATCCACTAATAGGATAAAAAGATATCAAATTTACACACACAAACACCACTACACTACACTACACACACACACACTACACTACACACACACATTTATTACTACCCACCCATCCCTCTTATACATCCCAACCAGCACCCCCCCTCCCCCTCACCCCCCCCCCCCCCCCCCCCCCCCAAAGATATCTGACCTGCATTAGGCGGGCTGAGGACTAGTCTGTACCAGAAGTTGACGTCTGCCTCCCCACAGCTGCTGTCACAGGAAAACTCCACATAGACGCTGTCCCCTGGCGACTCGATGCAGTTGCTGTACGTGCCCTGCAACACACACACACACCAAGTAGTGTAGTGTAGTGCGGTGTAGTGTAGTGTAGTGTAGTGTAGTGTAGTGCGGTGTGGTGGGGTGGTGTAGTGTGGTGTGGTGAAGTGTACACCACACCTATGCAATTGTTGTACGTGCCCTGCAACACACACACACACACCTTGTAGTGTAGTGCAGTGTAGTGTAGTGCGGTGTGGTGTGGTGTGGAGTGGTGTGGAGTGGTGGGGTGGGGTGTAGTGTGGTGTAGTGTGTGGTGGTGTGGTGTGGTGGGGTGTAGTGTGTGGTGTGGTGTGGTGGGGTGTGGTGTGGTGTGGTGTGGTGCGGTGTGGTGTGGTGTGGTGTAGTGTAGTGCGGTATGGTGGTGTGGTGTAGTGTGGTGTGGTGTGGTGTGGTGGGTGTGTGTGTGTGGTGGGGTGTAGTGTGGTGTGGTGTAGTGTGGTGTTGTGTAGTGTGGTGTGGTGTAGTGGGGTGGGGTGTGGTGGGGTGTGGTGTGGTGTGGTGTGGTGGGGTGTTGTGGGGTGGGGTGTGGGAGTGGTGTGGTGGGGTGTGGTGTGGTGAGGTGAGGTGTGGTGTGGTGTGGTGAGGTGTAGTGTGTGTGGTGTGGTGTGGTGTGTGTGGTGGGGTGTGTGTGGTGAGGTGAGGTGTGGTGTGGTGTGGTGTATGTGTAGTGTGGTGTGGGTGTGGGTGTGGTGGGTGTGGTGTGGTGTGGTGTGGTGTGGTGTGGTGAGGTGTAGGTGTGGTGGTGTGGTGTGGTGTGGTGTAGTGTGTGTGGTGTGGTGTGGTGTGTGTGGGTGGTGTGGTGTGGTGTGGTGTGGTGTGGTGTGGTGTGGGTGTGGTGTGGGTGTGGTGTGGTGTGGTGTGGTGTGGTGTGGTGTGGTGTGTGTGGTGTGGTGTGTTAGTGTAGTGTAGTGTAGTGTAGTGTAGTGTAGTGTAGTGTAGTGTAGTGTAGTGTAGTGTAGTGTAGTGTAGTGTAGTGTGGTGTGGTGTAGTGTGGTGTGGTGTGGTGTGGTGGGGTGTGGTGTGGTGGGGTGGGGTGTGGTGCGGTGTAGTGTAGTGTGGTGTAGTGTAGTGCGGTATGGTGGTGTAGTGTGGTGTGGTGTGGTGTGGTGTAGTGTGGTGTAGTGTAGTGTGGTGTGGTGTGGTGTGGTGTGGTGTGGTGTGGTGGGGTGTGGGTGTAGTGTGGTGTAGTGTAGTGCGGTATGGTGGTGTGGTGTGGGTGTAGTGTGGGTGTGGTGTGGTGTGGGTGGGGTGGGGTGGGGTGTGGAGTGGTGTAGTGTGGTGTTGTGGGGGTGTGGTGTAGTGCAGTGGAGTGTGGTGAAGTGAAATGTAGTGTGGTTTGGTGTGGTGAAGTGTAGTGTAGTGCTGAATGGTGTGGTATGGTGTTTTGTAGTGTGGTGTGGTGTTAGTGAAGTGTAGTGTGGTGTGGTTGTAGTGTGGTGTAGTGAGGTGTTAGTGTGGTGTGTGAGTGGTGTGGTGTGGTGTGGTGTGGTGTAGTGTGGTGTGGAGTGGTGTGGTGTGGTGTTAGTGTGTGTGTGGTGTAGTGTGTGTGTGTGGTGTAGTGTGTGCGGTATGTGGTGGGTGTGGTGTGTGGGTGGGTGTGTGTGTGGGTGTAGTGTGGTGTGTGTGTGTGGTGTGGTGTGGTGGGGTGTGTGGTGTGGTGTAGTGTGGTGGGTGTGAGTGAGTGTGTGTGTGTGTGGTGGTGGGTGTGGTGTAGGTGTGTGGGGTGGGGTGTGGTGTGGTGGGGTGTGGTGGGGTGTGGTGTGGTGGGGTGTGGTGTGTGTGGTGTGGTGGGGTGGTGTGGTGTGGTGGGGTTGTGGTGGTGTGTGGTGTGGTTGTTGGTGTGGTGTAGTGAGTGGAGTGTGTGTAGTGATGTGTGGTATGGTGTGTAGTGTAGGTTGTTGTGTGGTGGTGTTGGTGTGTGTGGTGTGTGTGGGTGTGGGGGTGTGGTGTGTGAGTGTGGTGGTGGTGTAGTGTAGTGGTAGTGGTGGGGTGTAGTGTGGTGTGGTGATGTGTGTAGTTTGTGTGTGGTGTGTGTGGTGTGGGGTGTGGTGTATGTGTGGGGTGTGTGGTGTGGTGTTGGTGGTGGGGTGTGGTGTGGTGTAGTGTGGTGTAGTGTAGTGAGGTGTGGTGGTGTGGTGTGGTGGTGTGGTGTGGGTGTGGTGTGGTGGGTGTGGGTGGTGGTTGGTGTGTGTAGTGTGGTGTGGTTGGTGGGTGTGGTGTAGTGCAGTGGAGTGTGGTGAATGAATGTGTGGGTTGGTGTGGTGAAGTGATAGTGTAGTGCTGAATGTGTGGTATGGTGTTTTGTAGTGTGGTGTGTGTAGTGAAGTGTATGTGTGGTGTGTAGTGTGTGTAGTGAGGTGTAGTGTGTGATGGGTGGTGGTGTGGTGTGTGTGGTGTAGGTGTGTGGAGTGGTGTGGTGTGGTGTAGTGTGGTGTGGGTGTGGGGTGGTGTGGTGTAGTGTAGTGCGGTATGTGGTGGGTGTGGTGAGTGTGGTGTGGTGTGGTGGGTGTAGTGTGTGTGTGTAGTGTGTGGTGTGTGTGTGGGGTGTAGTGTGTGTGGTGTAGTGTTGGTGTGGTGAGTGTAGTGAGTGTGGTGTGTGTGGATGTGGGTTGTGTAGTGGTGTGGTGGGTGTGGTGGTTGGTCGGAGTGTGTGGGTGTGTGTGGGTGAGGTGTGTGTGGTGTGGTGTGGTGTGGGTGGGTGTGGTGTGTGTGTTGTGGTGTGGTGTGGTGTGGTGTGTGTGGTGTAGTGCAGTGAGTGTGTGTTGAAGTGAAGTGTAGTCTGCGGTATGGTGTGGTGTAGTGTAGTGTAGTGCTGAATGGTGTGGATATGGTGTTTTGTAGTGTGTGTAGTGTGTAAGTGTAGTGTGGTGTGGTGTAGTGAAGTGTAGTGTGGTGTGGTGTAGTGTAGTGTGGAGTGGTGTGGTGTGGAGTGGTGTGGTGTGGTGAGTGTAGTGTTAGTGACTGTGTGATGTGGTGTGTGGTGTTTTGGGGTGTGGTGTAGTGTAGTGCTGTGTGGATGTGGTGTGGTGTGGTGTAGTGTAGTGCTGTGTGATTGGTGTGGTGTAGTGTAGTGTAGTGCTGGTGTGATGTGGTGTGTGGTGTTTTGGGGTGTGGTGTAGTGTAGTGCTGTGTGATGTGTGTGGTGTGTTTGTGTAGTGTAGTGTAGTGTGGTGATGTGTGTGTGGTGTGGTGTGGTGTGGTGTGTGTAGTGTAGTGCTGTGTGATGTGGTGAGGTGTGTGTGGTGTAGTGTAGTGTGTGCTGTGTGATGTGGTGTGGTGTGGTGTAGTGTAGTGTGTGTGATGTGTGAGGTGTGGTGTGGTGTAGTTGTGTAGTGTAGTGCTGTGTGATGTGGTGTGGTGTGGTGTAGTGTAGTGTAGTGCTGTGTGATGTGGTGTGGTGTGGTGTAGTGTATGCTGTGTGATGTGATGTGTTGTGTGTGTGGTGTAGTGTAGTGTAGTGCTGTGTGATGTGGTGGGGTGTGGTGTAGTGTAGTGCTGTGTGATGTGGTGTGGTGTGGTGTGTGTAGTGTAGTGTGTGTGATGTGGTGTGGTGTGGTGTGGTGTAGCCTAGTAATGCAGTGCAGTGCAGTGCAGCGTAGTGCAGTGCAGCATAGTGCAGTGCAGCATAGTGCAGCGTAGTGCAGTGCAGTGCATACTACTTTCAGCTACGGCAGATTTTTCTGCTTGAAATTCAGGCTGCTGTTCCTGGGGAGAATGATGATGATGATGATGATGATGATGATGATAATGGTGACAATGATGACAACAACAACAATAATAACACCACCAACAACAACACTAATAATAATAATAAGAAGAAGAAGACCAATAACATCAAAACAATTATGATGTCAGGAAATGTCTATGCATAATCACAGGGTGTAATCAACAACAACAACACCCACACATTACAGTTAGAAAAATTAATTAATATCATAATATGCTGCACATGTGGCAGCTTGATAACTTGTATCTATAAACTCCTTCTCCACTGGCTTCTCATTTCAAGGAGCAAACTATGGTCGAGGAGTGGTCTGGGTGCTAGTCTTTTGAAACGGATGATAAACGGAGATCCCATGAGCAGCATGCACTCAGCACACATAAAAGAACCCACAGCAACAAGAGAGCTGTTGTTGGTGCCTCTCCTGTGATGACATGCTGTTCCCTGGGAAAGCAGCCTGAATTTCACACAGAGAAATATATATATATATATATAAGGTATATATATACAATACAAAACAGTGCGGGATAGCTCAGTGGTCGGAGCACTCGCTTTCCCCCAGCCAAATTAAGCAGCATCAAGCGTGGTTACCAGTTGGATGGGTGACTGTTTGTGCGCCTTGGCTTCAGTACAGTCCCCCAGTTCACCCAGCTGTTAATGGGTACCTGCCTCTTTACGGTCAGGGAAGGTAAAGCAGCGAGGGAGAGGAGAGGAGATGGGCGCCGCCCTCAATATGCTGGCCCCCTAGAGGTGAGGTCTCTGACGCCTCGCTCCCCTACGACCTTATACTATAGGTTATGGGAACACCTTTACTTTACAAAACAGTGCAAAGCAACAGAATACAATACAATACACTACAATGCAGTACAGTACAATGCAACACAATACGATGAAAGACAAACTGTGCAATGCCATACAGTACACTGCAATGCAACAGAACACAACACACTATAATAGAAGACAGCACAATGCAATAAAACACAATGTGATATAATACAATACTGTGCAATGCAATATAATGCAGTGCGATGGAATATACTACTATACAATACGATACAATACAATACAATAGCATAAAGTTTTTTTCCTTTCTTTCTGTACAACAAACAAACTACTTGTGCAGACTAGAAGCATACTGTCCATTGTTGATTACCTCAGAGCTCCTTGCCAACAATCATTCTTCTCACCTGAAAACAAGTTTCCAAGTTCTGGGTTTTCACACACAGCCTTGCTGGGGGGATGGTTTGCGCCTGAAACAAAGGAGGTGTCAATACAGCCCTCTCACATGAAAGGAGGGTAGTTATCGGCATGGAAGGAAACACCGTGGTCGAGTGGTTTAGGCGGTCAACTCGTGATCCAGAGGTCGCGGGTTCGATCCCCGCTCGGCTCGGTGTTGTGTCCTTGGGAAAGACACTTTACTCCTATTTTCCTCACTCCACCCAGGTGTGAGACAGAGTTGTACCAGTTGTGGGGAAGTATCTTGGCGACAGACATAGTTCTGTCCACGGTGGTGAAAAAGTTCTCAAGTTCGGGTTTTACGCACAGACTGCGGGGGGATGTTGGCTGAACTAGATGGGTGTCTGGCTCTAATGAAAGGAGGGTAGTTTATCGGCATGGAAGAGCTATCTCCCTTAAACTCTTTGCTGCGGCTTCACTTTTTTCTCCCCCCCCCCCCCCCCCCACTTTTGTTAAATTTGTCGTGGTTGTCAAAATCATATCTTTTTTCGGTTTTTTTAATCTTTTTGATTGGCACATATATACAGTTCAAAACAAACAAATGAACTTTTGATCTAGACAACATTACATCATTTCCATTTTACAGGCATGCAAGGCTACTAGCTACACAAAGTACAAGAAGAATCAAGCATCATTTTCATTGTCAAGACAAGATTTATAGATTACCTACAGAATTGTACTAGTTAATATTTTGAAATGGTACTCAACTTTCTACTAAGTTTATGTACTGGAACGATTGTTTTCTGAAAATTAGTAAACTGCATTTGTTTGCAGTGCTCCAGCTCAAAATCATATTTTTATCAGTAAATTTTTATTTTCGTATTTGGGGTTACAAAAATAGAAGTAAATATATGACCAAAAATTGTACAGGTAGGCAGGCCTGTGTTTGGGTGATTTAAAAAAAAAAAATTGTGATGTGTGCATGCTGATGTACAGATACTGTATTATGGTGTTTTTCAACCATATGAATTGTGAACAAAGATGTGAACAACAGTATAAATAAAGGTATGAACAAAGGTATGAACAATGCTGTCACTGTCATTTTCAACAGGCATCAACAAAGCCATGTTTAGGTCACTCAGGCGTGATGAGTGAACGTTTACCATGCAAGAGAAATCTTGGCTTTGTGTCCACTTGTTTTCTTCTTTGTTTGGTGGCTAGATGCTCCGCGGTTCACCGATGGTTAGAGTTTGCTCATGCAACTCCCCCCCCCCCCCCCCCCCCCCCCCCCCCCCCCCCCCCCCCCCCCCCCCCCCCCCCCCCCCCCCCCCCCCCCCACACACACACACACCATTCCAACTTTGGGGATGGCGTCTAAACATGGCACCTGTTTGCAAGCAAGGGACGGAATAGCCCAGTGGTTAGAACATTGCGCTCACAATCTGACGACCCGGGTTCGATTCCCGTTCAAGGGGATATTTTCCCTGGAGTTAACATCAGCGCAGACTCCACTCTCCCCAAAGTCCTTCGGATGAGACTATAAACCGGTCCATGTGCGTACGCACGCAGAACATCTTGCGCACACATTAAATCCTGTTCCTTTTTTCGTAAGAGTAGGCCATTGTGTACCAGTGGGAACACATGACAGAATTCACAAAGCTGCATACACACGGGGACTGGATGTAAAAAAAAGCACATACATGCTTAATCCATTATCCTCGATATAAAAGAATATAAAAAAAATAAAAATAAAACAATAAAATATAATAAAAGCATTCTAAATATATAATTCCTTGGCATGAAATGGCCTACTTTTCTGAAAATCGGAACAGGTTTGTAATATGTGAGCAAGATTCTGTGTGTATTCGCATACAGGGCCTCAGTTTATAGTTTTATCTAAAGAACTTTGAAGTTCAGTTCGATTTTCTCGTCAAACTGGGAAGAAAGGGCAAGGCTGGAATTCGAACCCAGAACCTTACGATTGAACTTTAAATGGCAGGTGAACATCTTAACCGTCCTTCCACCTTCCTTCTTGTGTCAATTTAAAAGAGCAATTGTCATGAAGATGAAATGTATTCCAAGTTTGTCTTTCACAATACATACTCTCCCCTCACCCTCCCTTTCTATTTTATCTATGCAAGCTCGCATGCTCTTGTTGAATAAGAGATCTTGTTAATATTTGTAATCTTACTTTTATTCTTTTATTTTGAGGACAATGGAATAAGCACACCTGTGCATTTTTACATCCAGTCCCTGTGTGTATGTGGTTTTGTTAAGTTTGTAATCCGTTCCCACCTGCACACAATGGTTTACTCTTTCAAAGAGCGGAACAGGTTTTAACATGTGCGCAAGATGTTCTGCAAGCATTTGCACATGGGACATTGGTTTGTAGTATCCTGCAAAGGACTTTTGCGGGGAAAGGAGTCGGCACTGATGTTAACTGCAGGTGAGAAAAAAAATTCACTTTAACAGGATTTGAACCCAGGTCAACAGATCGCAAGTGCAATGCTCAACGCTCTGACCACCAGGACATCCATCCTGTCCCCGGCCAGCAAGTGACTGCAGAGGTTCACACTGGCTTCAACAACTTCACTTCCCCTGAAGTGCTTCAGAGGAAACCATTCATCAAGGTCTCATGGGCAAACTCAGAACGTCTGATGCACAGATGAAAAATCCATCCATCTAATGTTCCTCCACAGCTACGTCTAGTGGTATGGACGCCATGAACATACCCAGCATGCAATATCAGACTCAAACAGGGATTCAGCTTGCCCAGGACACACTGCCTATCCTCGATATAAAAGAACAAAAAGAAAAAACAAATTTTTTAAAAGGTTCAGAGTGGTGGTGGTGGCTGAATGACTCCTCAAGGAGTTCCGGGAAAAGGAGGTTACGGAGCAGTGGTTTAGAGGAAACGCACCTGCCCAGAAAGTGCAACGAGTGTGGGTTCTATCCCCGTTTATGCCCAAACTCCCCCCCCCCCCCCCCCCCACCCCTAGTGTTGGTTTGGGTGCAAGTCTTTTGGAGGAGGAGGTGATAGAACGAGGTCCTGAGTACAACACGCATTCACTGCACCAAAGAAACCACAGTAGCAAGAGAGCTGTCACAGGCAAAGCTTCTGCAGGAAAAAAGCCACCCTGACAGGGTAACAAATACACATGCTGACAGGACATTTGAGAGAAACGGGTGAGGCTGCTCCTGTGGCAACATGCCCTTCCTGGAGAGAGCAGCCCGCACTGCAAGCAGAGAAATCATCTGCTGTGACTGAGAGAGAGGTGTACAATGTTCACAGGTCGCGGTGAGCAAGGCAGTTTACCATGATCTCCAGCATGCTGTCTCTGGCCCGTGGAGCAGAAATGTTGATGCAGGGGTTGGCCATGTTGGGCTGGTTGTAGTACCAGGTGGCCGCGTAGAATCCCAGGGATTCCTCCCTGAATCTAGCCGGGCGTACGTTCTGCACAGGAACAATTAGAATCCCGTGCAAAATAATTCATAATAAGAATAAAAATGATATATATAAACACAAAATTTTTATAGTACTATATCTTGTCAGAACAATAAAAGCGCTTGCATTCAACCTATGCACCAATCACAAATAATTTTAACTCAAATTTACATGCACACAGGCAGCTACCTTAATGGTGGGTAAAACCAGTCACATATATACGTAGCAAAACCCCACCATAGCCTGAGCTGCGCACGCAGTTCTAGGTGAGTAACATAATTTTTGAAAGAAAGAAAGAAAGAAGAAACTGTTAAAGTGTGAGTGTGCATGTGAGTTTGTGTGTGAGTGTGTATACATTTATCACCCTCTAATCTACACCTCTCTCTTTCTCTACTGTGAGAGTGTATAAGTGTTGGGTTATTATTAAGATGTATCCCTACGGGTGGGGACTGAATGTAAAAAAGCACATGAGTGCTTATTCATTATCCTTGAAATAAAAGATTTTGTCATTGTCTCTCTCTCTCTCTCTCTCTCTTCTCTCTCTCTCTCTCTTTCCTCTCTCTCTCTCTCACACACACACACACACATACACACACACACATAACACACACACACACACACACACACACTGTGAAAAGACGTTAAATGAATATGAACACACACACACATACTGCAAAAATATCAGGTACAGACATGACAAAATAAACATGATCTAATCACAAGCTCAGAGAGTACCTGTCATAGAGTGTTTCATTGATAGGGACGTAGGTGGACATTGTCCCGTCATTGGGGTTGGCTGGTGGACAGGTACCACTGGACAGGTCTGCAAAACATCCATAGCAGCAAATCAGAATACATTTAACGATTTCTTGATTTAACGATTTATCCCCAAAGTCAGAATGTGCCTTCCTTTATGGTGGGCTAAAACGGTCACACATACACACATATATATTATATAAATTATATATATATATAGATAGATAGATAGATATATATAGAGATAGATAGATAGATAAAGAGATATAGATAGATAGACAGATAGACAGACAGACAGACGGACGGACGGACGGACAGACAGACAGACAGAGAGATAGATAGATAGATGCAAAATCTCACCATTGACGGCATTGGTAAACCTAGGAGCTCTAGTTGAGGGGGGAAAACAAAATTTGTTTTTGCTCTCCAGCATAAGCTCCAATGTTCACCAATGGTGAGATTTTGCAATTATATATATTTTTATCTTTCATTTATTTATGTGACTGTTCAGTGTTAACCCACCATGAAGGTAGCTGCATTCCGATTTCGAGGATAATGTGTTTACAAACACGATATCAGTGTGCATGATTTCTTAACATGTTGTCAAATCTGTTCCTAGCAGCACACAATGTCCTCCTCTTCAAGGAGGCAGAATGACATTAATGTGTGCACAAAATGTTCTGCACGCATTTGCACATGGGACAAATTGTAAGCTCTAACCATTCTGCTACCCTTCCTCATAACTAGATTAAAAAAAGACAATGGACACTATAGCCAAGTGGATAAGACTGTTGACTTCAATCCCATGGGTTGATGAAGTCATGGGTTTGAATCTCGGTCAGTCAATGGCATCTGGTGAATGGAGGGTGGGGATTTTTACAATCTCCCAAAAGTGTAGACCTGCCAGTGCCTAATTCAGTAGTAAGTGAGTATAAATTCCCTTTGAACATGCAGAAGATTATGCATGTCAAAGATCCCATAATCCATGTCAGCATTGGATGGGTTATGCAAATGTATGCAAACATACCCAGCATACATCCCTGAAGTCAGAAAGCAGAGCTCTTGGTTTATGGTTGGCACAAACAGTTGCATATTAATGCAAAATCTCACCATTGGTGAACCTTGCAGTTCTAGCCATGGAACCAAAAAACATCAACAACAACAAACAAAAACAACAACAACAACAGATTATTAAAAAAAAGACTATGTTGTGAGGTCAAACATAGCTCTGGCTGTGTGACCACTCCTGTCTGTCTTCAGCCTCCTCAATGTCCATGACCACAAGCCAGAAACGTGCTTATATTACGGTATTGGTATTAAACATATTTTTTAAGTTTTATAGTTTATAATTCATGTCCGCTGCACATGATGAGTTAGTTGGTCCATTACTTTTCATTCTGAAACAAATTTACTCAGTTTAAATACAGCCTCAGACTGAGAACATTGCTGTCCTGTCCTGTCCTGAATGTTAGGCTTTTCCGTTTCATTCAATTTAACTTTAAGTAACTTTGAAGAATTAAAAGGCTTTAAAAAAAATTTTTAAACCCATCTATAGCCAGTACAGCCACTACAGGTACTTCTGATGCAGTGACCTCTGCAATGGAGAACAAATAATTAATGAATGAATTCAGAACTGTAAAATGTATTTAGTTGACTCAATACCTTATGAAGTGGAAACACCACACACACTGGGGACTGGATGTAAAAAAACACATGGGTGCTTATTTGTAAATTATCCTCGAAATAAGAGAATTTGTCATTCTCTCTTTCCCTCTCTCTCAATATCTTTTTTTTTGTTTTAGGCTAAATCAGTGAATGAAAGAATATATCACTTGTTTGTATTGTATAGTATATTATGTGGGTGTTTTTTTAATTGTGTGTGTGTGTGAAGTCAAAGACTGTGAAATCAAAATAATGAAAATTATCTTTCTTGACAGTAAAACTAAAAGATTAAGTTTACACAGCTTTTTGCCATCCTGCCCTCACCAAAACAAACAAACAAAATGAGAAAACTTACTTATAATAATATAAAATTAAAACTAGTAAAAGGAAACAAATTGAAAATGAGAAAAAAATCCAGACCTAACATTACATAAACAAGACAGCACAACATATGCCCAATATTATGTAAATGTAATTTGCAGCATTTAAATCATATGTGAATATATATATATATATTATATATATATATAATATATATATATATTAAAGGAGTCCCATAACCTATAAGGTCGTAGGGGAGCGAGGCGTCAGAGACCTCACTTCTCTAGGGCCAGCATATTGAGGGCGGCGCCCGTCTCCTCTCCCTCGCTGCTTTACCTTCCCTGACCCTAAAGAGGGCAGGTACCCATTTACAGCTGGGTGAACTGGGTGCAAATGGTCACCCATCCAACTGGTAACCACGCTCGACGCTGCTTAACTTGGCTGGGGGAAAGCGAGTGATATATATATATATATATATATATATATAATTCTTTCATATTGAGGATAGTGGAATAAGCACTTCTCTTATGTGTTTTTTTTACATCCAGTCCCTGTGTGTATCCATTTTGTAAATTCTGTCATCTGTTCCCACCAGCACACAATGGCCTACTCTTACGAAAAGAGGAACAGGATTTAATATGTACGAAATATGTTCTGCATATGTTCGCACATGGGGCCTTGGTTTATAGTCTCATCTGAAGGACTTTTGGGGAGACTGGAGTCTGCACTGATGTTAACTCCTGGGGAAAATATCCCCTTGAACGGGAATCAAACCAGGTCAGATTTCGAGCGCAATGTTCTAACCACTAGGCTACCCTGTCCCCCTGGAATGTGTGTGTGTGTGTGTGTGTGTGTATGATAGGGGTGGGAAAATTCTCTTTTAATGTATGATAATCTTGTATCTAGATAGATATTGCTTATTTCATTCTTATTCTGATTTTCATGTGCCACTCAAAAATGTTTCTCTGTAACACAAATGGAGCCAACTGGTGCAATGTTTATCACTACAGTGCCCCTACACATGAGATGTGATAAGAACTGAGATTATGAATATGGATTTTAAAAGTAGTCTCCAGTCTTGAATGCAAAACTATCCAGCAAGGAAGTACCCACGAACAAGGAAGTAGCCGGTAGTGGTGTTCTAACTTAACAGTGGTACAGTTCTTGAGTTCAGGTCTACACACACACAGAGCTAAGTTAACTTAAGTCAAGACTAAGTATCGTGGCCCACAGACCATGATTAAAATCTTAAAAGAATGCCACAACTTTCTTGCAACCTACTTACCACAACAAAGAAAAAGCACGAAAAAGCTATAACGAAGCCTATACACAGTCATTTTTGTCACACTTTCACTCAAGTAGGCTATTCTAATCTGTCGATGACTCAGTGGACCCAATGATTGTAAAAGTTATCTAGAACTATGAGCAACACTTGACATCAATCAAGTCGAACCTAGCTGTCACTGAAGCATGACTCGATAGATTTTACGTAGACTCTTCAGACAGCCAAATATTAAGAACAGTCCAATATCAATCTATAAACTACACAAACAGCCTCATGCAGTCTACGCTTCTCGGAACGAAAGAATATGTTCAAAAACAAAAGTTTAAAAGACCACAAAAAACACTAGCTGATTGTTTTGAAAGCATCAAGACGCAGTTTCTTCCCTTGTTTTGGTGAAGGCTTCTTCCGGTGGGCGTTGCACTATGTTAGGTGTTGTAGTCTGGCCGAATTCGATTGCACATCCTAAAAGATAACAATTCTCTCTTTCGCCGAAGTCGGATGCGCTGAGCTTGACTTGTCAGGCGCCTAACAGCCGCGTGACGCATTTTCGCTCATATAACAGACAACAATAGTTGCTGTCTGAGTGTTTGAATATCTGCCAGTGCTTTCAGCCAAGAAAGAGGCACATGAATTTAACATTTTTTGATGAAGTTTTAGAATAACATTATTTTGGGTTTTGTCTTTGTAATTATCACGGTGACGTCATTTTAACGCATTTGTCTGCATTCTACATAATTTTAGTTTGCGCTCCGGGTGGCTGTGGTTCCCATGGTAAGAAATGATGGAACAAAACTCCTGTAACTGACCAGCGCCACCCATCAAACGTTCTGTAATCCCAGAAGTCGGAATGCATCTACCATAACTGTGGAAGGTCGCATACGCAAAATTTCACCATTGCTAAACCTCGAAATTCTAGCCAAGGAACAAAAAAAAACCCAACCCATTCAATAATTTGCCAACTGGGCTGTCAGCTCTGCTGACCAAGTGCTCCTTGCAAGTACAACAACAACAACAACAACAATAATAATAAATGGAATTTATATAGCGCTATATCTTGCAAAAACAAATCAAAGCCCTTGCATTCATCCTACTCTAACACATGCAATAAGTTACAATTAATAGTTTTTTACAAATTCGAATGTATACACACACACACGCACGTGCGCCTGCACACACACACACACACACACAGGTTGTGTACTTTGGCAGGGTGGTGGGGGTTTTGGCTGTTGAAGAGTACAAGAGGAGAGAGCAGTTATGTTATGCTGCCCCCCCCCCCCCCTCCACACACACACACACACCTTTTCTCTTTACTTTTTTTTTTTTTTTTTGAACTGCCACAACTTGGAACATTGAAGGAATAAATGTACCCCCCCCCCCCCCCCTAAAAAAGGCACAGTAAATCAATGATAACAAGATCATACAATTTAGTGTGTGGGAAGCTGGCCGGGACAGAAGTACTGTACACAGAAAGACTGAAAGCAAACTGTCTATGTGCTGTTCATAGTTTCAGACAAAACAACCATGAACTGACCCCCCCAAAACAACAAACCCCCCAAAAAACAAACAACAACAACAAAACAAAAGACAAACAAACACACAAACCAACAACAAAACAACAACCCAAATAAACAACAACAAAACAACAGAAGCAACAAAAACAAACAAAACAAAAAACAAACCAACAAAAAACTCCTCAGTTTCAAAGTAGTCCTATCCAGCATTACCAGAACGGCCACAGTTATGTTTAGGTGTGAAAGAATAATCAAGGACTATCGTGGCTGGTCTGAATTAGCTGAAAAATCATTATTTAAAAAAAAATCAGGGGAGGACATAAAACATAACAGAGTATATGAGTATTATTTTCAACACTAGCTGACTCTAAGCTACAGATAGTACACACACACACACACACCACACACACACACACTGTACTATCTGGAAATAAGAGATTGACTTGACTTGACACACACACACACACATGCAAACCCCTTCTCTAGGTCTCAGTGTTCAGGTGTAACACTGAGATTAAATTTCTCTTTATTTCAAACAAAGTCTACATTTGGAAACTATCCAGGACATAAATGCTGCAACCATAAATTGAGAATAAGTTTTATAACACCGAGGAAAAGCCTTCGTATCCTTAAGCCCAACTGTCATTATCATTTTTGCTTTTGTTGTAGTAGGCCTGCCTGCGTTCACATTGTTTTCGGTATTCCGCCAACAGCAAAGCATGACGTATCACCGCGTCACTCATGAATGCAGCCCAGTGAGAGGGTACTCAGTAACAGTACATGATGATATGGTAATTATTTATTCGTTGTAATGCTATTTACTGTGTTCTATTGACTTAGTATCAGAAATCGTATAAATGCATTTTCTTTTTGCTTGCATAGTTGCACTATTGAAGGAACATCATCAAGCACGTTTGGTTAAATACTGTAGACCGCAGTGTACCCTAAATGTGGGATCCAGATCTGCAGTGAGCTTTAAGCTTTCCCTTTGACAATTGCTCGCAGCGGCGCGCGGGAGAGATAAACATCGGTCTGACGGCAAGGTTGGAGGGTTGGCGGTAGATTGAAGAGGTCACGAAGGTAACAAATTATGTATTTTAGAAGTTATAATACAGACACAAGTTATTTTTGAATGAAAATTAAAGGGGGGGGGGGGGGGGGGGGGGTTGCCTGTTGAGAGTGGCTGCTTTCGAGAGGCCAATATATCAACTCTTTTCAGTTTTCTTAGCGGTTGATAAATCCACTGTCGGCTTGCTAGGCCAGTCACAGCTTTACCAGAGCCCCGTTAGCCAGCTTGACCTGTTTCCGTTTCCCACGACGTGGACGCGGGGTTGGACTTTGGGAAACCAGTACCAATGGACTGGCAAAATGCAATAGTGGTGCCAATTTGGAAGAAGAAGGGCAGCAAGAGAGACTGCAGCACCTACAGAGGCATTTCACTTCTCAGCCATGTAGGGAAAATGTATGCAAAGATTCTGGAACAGCGAACAAGAGCCAAAGCAGAACACCTACTGAGCAATGCCCAGTTTGGCTTTCGGAAAGGAAGAGGGTGCACAGATGCCATTTTCGCACTCCGACAGCTGTGTGAAAGAGCCATCGAATACAACCAAGACCTGCATACAGTATTCGTTGATCAAGAAAAAGCTTTCGACCGAGTCAACAGAGACAAGCTCTGGAAGATCCTGGAGCAGTACAACGTGAAGGGGCAGTTGCTTGATAACATCAGAGCAATCTATGCCAACAGTATGAGCGCAGTCCGAACAGCCAGTGGAACATCCGACTGGTTCCCGGTTACATCAGGGGTCAGGCAAGGCTGGGGTTCTCTCCCCTTCTCTTCGTGATCTACATGGACCAGATCACAAAGGAAGCCAACCCAGATCTTGAGGCCCTGAACGAACTATTATTTGCTGACGACCAGTCCCTGATGAATCAGAACAAAGCAGCTCTTCAAGATCACACAGACCAACTCAACACAAGCTGCGAGAGGTATGATATGAAGATCAGTATCACCAAAACAGAAGTTATGTCTGTCAGCAGAAATCCAGGAAAGCTGGACATCAACATCAACGGCACCCAGCTGAAACAGACCAAAGAATTTAAATACCTTGGCAGCCTCTTCACTGAAGATGGAAAATTGGACAGAGAGATAGAAACAAGATGCCAGAAAGCGAACGCAGTCAGTTACCAACTCGCCCCCCTTCTAAAACATTCCAGCATCCCAATGAGCAATAAGGCAAAACTCATCAACGCCATCTTCGCTCCAACACTCACATACCAGTGTCAGACATGGGCCCTAACAAAAGCCTTAGAGAGAAAATTGGTCACATGTGAAATGCGCTGCCTGAGAAAAGCTGTCAACACAAACCAGACGCGACAAGATCAAGAATGAGGTGATCAGAGACATGTTGGACTAACACCAATTCTCACCATATCGAACAACAAAGGATCAGGTGGTTTGGTCACTCACTGAATGCTGCCCAACCAACCAGCCTACGGGCATACACCACCAAATACAATGGCTGGAAAGCCAGAGGTAGACCAAGGAGACGATGGAGCGACTCCGTGGCTGACACCCTGCGAGCCCATGACCTGTCACTACATCAAGCCTCCCGCCTAGCTGCAGACAGACGTCTGTGTCTCCCCGCGACGCCGAAGGGCACCAGCGGAAGATGAAAGAAGAAGAAGAAGAATATATCAACATGATTAGTGATTAAATTAGCGACTGGTATGACTTCACATTGCAGTTCACATAATTATTTGCAATTTCCTTAGTGACTTAATGACTTCTTTCATAGATGCTCCAGAAAAGATTCACTGGAAGCTCTTTCAGGTCATGTCATGGTCAAGTTGAACCTGATGGAGGTCATCATGCCCCAGGTATTCAGGTGCATGATGGTTTTGTCCATATCATCAAACGGGGGCAATGCTGGCCTTGTGGTTGGAGTGTTGAACTTGTCATCTGACAGTAACAGAAGCTGCAGGTTCAGGTCTCTCCTGAGGCATCTGTTTGAGAATGAGAGGATTGAAAGTCAGGACTTCAGATTTTCTTTTTGCTCCTCAGCTAGAGCACCAAGGTTCACCATTGGGAGGTGATTGGGAGGTGTTTGCGCCTGCTACTGTGATTGGGAGGTGTTTGCGCCTGCTACTGTGATTGGGAGGTGTTTGCGCCTGCTACTGTTTTGACTTACCATTAAGGTAGCTGCATTCCAACTTTGAGGATACATCCTTCAGATCATGTAACCATGCTTTGGCTTTGTCTTTGTGTCCACCAAGATGCTTGTTGGAAGGCATTTTTCCCCCTGAGTTAGCATCAGTACTGATCCCACTCCCTCAAAAGTTTTTAGATGAGACTATAAACCAGGGCCCTTTGTATGAACACATGTATAACTTCTTGGACATGTTAAAACCTGTTTTGTCTTTTGGAAGAGTAGGCCATTGCATGCCATTAGGACTGGGTGACACATTGTAAAACTGCATGCACACTGGTGTCATGCTTAAACATCATCCCTGCAGTCAAAATGAGGCTACCTTTATGGTATATAAATGGCCGCATACGCAAAATGTCACCATTGGTGAGCCTTGGAATTCTAGCTGAGGAAGAAAGAAAACAGAAAGCCACTGAGGAAGAAAGAAAAAAGAAAGCCATGTGTGTGAATGCACACAGAACAACTTGCCCACAAACTAAAATTCCATCCATTTTTCATGGCTGGCTTGTTCTGTGAAAGGTGGATGGATTTTACTACGTGGAAAAGTTGTTATGCCAGCATTCATAATCAAGGCTAAATTGACGGCCACACCTGAAGGTCCCCTCATGGAAATTGATACAGTACCTATGTTAACTTGAGGGGAGAAAAGAAACTCTACAAATGGATGCCTCAGGTGTCTTCCTTTTTTTTCCTTTTTTTTCTTTTTCATTCTTCGACTAAAGCTCCAAGGTTCACCCGTTGGTGTGATTTTGTGTATGCCACTACAGAGATAGATCTATAAAGAGAGAATTGAATCTGCTGCTTTAGTCACTTCAGATCACAAGTTCAGCACTCCAACCACAAGCATAGCCTGTCCCCCTTTGCATCACTTCTGACTTTTGGATAGTTTCAAAGATAATTTGCTGTGAATGGGTTTTACTTATGTTAACTCACTGGAGACGTGGTCTAGAATATAATATGAAATTCTGTAATTTGCCAACGCTTCTTTGTTTTTACTTAATTCATGTAAATCAATCTTATAAAAAGATAACTTAGAAATAATTTTGAAACAAAAAGAAATTCTTTCTCTGTACAATAATTCTATTTCTATCTATCTATCTATCTGTCCCGTAGTCTGACGACCGTGGGGGCACCCTCAACAACCAGTTCCCTCCATTCCTCTCTCTGTTCTGCCTTTCTCAGGGTTTTGTTGAGTTCTAGGCCTGTCCAATCGCTGATGTTATCCTCCCAGCTCTTCCTTGGTCTGCCTCTTCTTCTCCCTTCTTGGACAGTGCCTTGTAAAACTGTCTTTGCAAGTCCTTTGGATCTTGTGACATGCCCATTCCATTTAAGTTTACGCTTTTTCACGATCGTTAGAAGGTTCTCATAGGGTCCAATGGTTTGCTGGATTCTGTTATGCACGCTTTCGTTGCTTATGTGGTCTTTGTAGGAGATGCCAAGGAGTCTCCGAAAGCATCTCATCTCCACCGCCTGTACTCTTCTCTCCAAATCTGCAGTCAGGGTACATGATTCACAGGCATACAGAAATATTGATACGACAAGGGAGCGCATTAGTCTGATCTTGGAGATAAGTGAGATATTTTTATCTCTCCAGATGGTGTTTAGTTTTGACAAAGCTGTTATTGTCTGTGCAGTCCTGCATACTACTTCTGGCTTGGATCCCTGGTCTGATACAATGGCTCCCAGGTACTTGAAGCTTTGAACTGTTTCCAGCTTCTGGTCATTAACCCTGATATCATGCTAGTGCCGTTGGTGTTATTAGTCATCAGTTTGGTCTTCTCTGCACTGATTTCCATGCCGTATGTTTTGGAGGCCTTATTCAAGTGTTCTGTTAGGCTGGCAAGCTCTTTTTCTGATCCTGCTATTCCATCAATGTCATCTGCGAAGCGGAGGTTTGTGATCGTTCTGCCACCAATGCTGACTGATCCTTCATGATGTTCCAGTGCATCAGCCATGATTCTCTCAAGGAAGATGTTGAAAAGAGTGGGTGAGAGTAGACAGCCCTGCCTTACTCCAACTGTTGTTCGAAACCATTCTCCAATGTTGTTGCACTGGTGGCCTCGCTGTACAGCTGTTTGATGACTCTGATCAGGTTTGCATTGATGCTGTACAAATTCATGGTTGCCCACAAAGCTGCATGCCACACCCTGTCAAATGCCTTCTTAAAATCGATAAATACATGGTAAAGGTCTTGTTGATGTTGAAGGTACCACTCACATAGTATTCTGAGGTTGACTATCTGTTCTGTTGTGCTGCGGCCTGCTCTGAAACCTGCTTGTTCCTCAGCAATGATGGTCGCTGCTTGTGGCTTCAGTCTATTCAATATTATCTGCAGCATGACCTTGCTTGGGTGGCATATGAGGCTGATTGTGTGGTAATTATGGCATTGTTGTAGATTTCCTTTCTTGGGGAGGGTGATGATGAGTGACTGTGTCCATGGTGTTGGCCATTTTCCTGTCTGCCAGATCTTGTTGCAGATTCTTAGTAGGGCGCTGATCATGGCTTCCCCTCCAGCTTGAACCAACTCAGCTGGAATGTTGTCAGCCCCTGCTGACTTTCCCTTTTTCAGCGATCTGACTGCTGTTTCCACTTCTTCTCGGAGGATAGGGTGACTGTCTGTGTCTTTGCTTGCGGGTACATTAAGGACTTCTGGATCTCCTGCGGTTCTATAGTTATACAGGTCGGAGCAGTATTCTGTCCATCTGTTCAGAATATCCTGGTCGTCAGTGAGGCACTTCCCATTTTTGTCTTGGATTGTTAAACCTTTTCCCTGTTTTGTGCTAGTCAGGTCTTTCACCAGCTGATATGCTTTCTTGCTATTGTTTTTCTTGATGTTCTCTTCAATGTCTTGGCACTGTTCACCGATCCATTTCTCTTTTGCCTCCGTCATGGACTTCCTGATTCTTTTGTTGACTGCCCTATATTGTTCTGCTCTTTCTTTTGTTTCATTTTTCTTTTTCTTCAACTCTCTACGCTTGTCGCATAGTTGTAGGATGTTAGGTGTGACCCATGGTTTTTTGACTGGTCGGTGTTTGCCAAGAAGCTCACTTGCTGTTTCAGTCACTGTTGTATTCAAACTATTCGTCAGTGTATCTATGTCTGAGTCTATCACAGTGAGTGCTGCAAACTTTCCACCTATCCTTGCTTGAAAAATTTCTAATACCTCTGGGTCCTTCAGCTTCTCTTCAATTCTATTTACCTCTGAAAATTTCAGATGTACTGTCTTGTTAAGATATTTGATTCTAGATATCTGAAAAGATTTGGTGATGATACTGGAAACTGAAAATTAGTGAGAATAACAATGAAGTAGTGTTTTTTCTCTTCATTAGACCCTTGTGATAATGATGAACATTGATTTCTGTTCTATAGGCTCATAAAAGAGGAGACCCAGAACTTGTGATGAAACAGCAAGGAGCAGAAAGGAGAGAAGGCTTCAGATGGTGAGAGCAGCTTCATGAGAGACATTTGAGAGGTAGGTGGCTGACAGGATTTGACAGGTGTTTTGGTCAGAGTGTATATAATTGTGATGAATGGTAGATCTTTTGGAGGTACAGGGTTTGCATGCTCCTTGAAAATCCTTGAATTTTGAGATTTTTTCAAGGCCTTGAATCCCCTCAAAAATGACCAACATGTCAACCTATAACAAAAACCACCTTGAAAATTCTTGAGGCATGTCTGTTGAAAGTATTCTCTCATGGAAAAATAAATAAAGGTTTAAATATGTGTGGGTGGGTAGACAAAGCAAATGAGGACTAAGAGACAACGGAGTCTCCAAGGAGGTAGTTAATTTGGTGCATGTGCAGTAACTGAGTAAGTCTCCAGAAGTTGTCTCTTCATCGCCAAGTTGGATGGATTTATGTAATTAATTGTATATTTCAAAAGGACAGAGCAAGGCCAAGACTGTGCATTGAATCCTGTGTAATAGATGAAAGCTGAGCTTGGGGGCTATATTAACGAAGTAGCAACAAACAGCACAAGTGTTTCCACTGTATGTAAGTGTTTTCACTGTATGTAAGTGTTTTCACTGTATATGTGATAAAACGCATTGGTCTACAAAGGGTAGGTGGAGAGGAAAAGGGGGAGGGGGGGGGGGGGGGGGGGGGGCAAGAGCTCGAAGCAGAAACTAACTTCCAAGAGAAGATCAACATTTTGTTTGAACTCAAGTTGCTTGGAAAGAGGTACAGGGTAGCGAATTTTGAGGCAAGTGGTGCCTAACGCTGGAGTCCAAAATGACATGAGGAAGGGGAGGTAGTGAAGGTGGTGATGTACACTGGAGGTAAATTTAGAACAGATATGGGGGAAATGGATGCCTGACAAATTGTGTGTGTGCGTGAAAGAGAGAGAGAGAGAGAGAGGAGAGAGAGAGAGAGAGCATGTGAGCATGTGCGTGCATATCATATGTAAATAAGTTCTTTTTGGGAGAGGAGGATATCATAGTTGATTTTGTAGAAGAGGTACTAAAGGAACACTGATAATTGGAAGGCAGGGATATGTTATGCGTGGCTAGGTTATTGGGAAAAGAATTGATGGGCTAGCAAAAAGAGCAGGCTGTTTTGTATATATATATACTAGTTTATTTTGGGCTAATTCTTTAGGTTATCTACTAGGTTCTTTTATCAATAGGGAGAAAGGGGTAGAATATATATATATATATATGGCTAAGTGAGCAGGACTAGAAAAAAAAGGCTAGCACATAAAAGAACAGGTTTTTCACACATGTAAATGGACGCTCTTTTTAAAGAAATTAAGTGGGCTTGAAAGCATTGCTTTCAGAACTGGAAATTTAAACAATGGGGAAATGCAAGAAGTAAGCAAGATAAAATCGTACTTTTGGGCATGTTCCTTTGTTTATCTACTACATTTTGGTTCTTTTGTAAACACCCACAGGCTGTTTGAAAACAAAAGTAAGCTGGCGGAAACCACTGAGCTGATTCCAGAATTGTCATAAAAAATCCAGTCAAGGAAGCAACAGAAACAACCAAAGCTTGTTGAAAGGACAGGTGGTTTAAAGAAAACTTCCAAACCATTGTGTCAGATGCTAGGTACCATTGTGTCTATGTGCCATTGTGTCCACATGCATGCATCATTGCATGCATACAGGCAGACAAGCCAGCCGACTGACAGTCCTTTCCCAGTTACTAATGTTAATTGCTAACACTTAACTTTACACTAACTTTTAAAAAAAAACTGGCCCCACTTGTGGACACAAAAGGCAGGTGGATATCATGATACAAGATGCGACACAGAAACAAACCTGTTTTGTTTCGTGCATTTTTAGGTGTGGAGTATTGGGGGGGGGGGGGGGGGGGGGATAGCTGTATGTGGGAAGGGGTATAAGAAAAGTTATGGCTAAGTCGGGTGTGTGAGATCAAGACTAGGGAATGGGTAAACGTTTGCTGGTTTTTTGTAAGAGAGGAGGGGGAATGTTATAACTTGTAGCAAAATAGATTTGTACTTATTCAAATATAAAAACGGTGGGGTTAAGTGGGAATACAGATACCAAGATGATTTTTTGTGTGGATGTGTACATGTGTCTCTATGTGTTTGTGTGTGTGCTTGAGAGAGAGAGATAATATGTATACCAACATAACATGCATGGATGCATAAAAGGACGGAAGAGTGTGTATACGTATTCCTTCATTCTTTATGGTTGCATTTTGCTCAGATCAAATGAACTGTTGGTTGAGAAAAAAGAAACATATCGTGTGAAAATGCAGAAATCCCAAAGACGCTGCCAAAGAAACAAGTACAAGGTAAAGGAACTCATAAAGGAAAAGCACAGTAAAAAAACAACAAAGAAATGAAAATGGATGGATAAATAAGAAAGCGTAAACGGTAAAGAAGACGGAAGAAGGTTAATAAAGAAAGAAAGTGGTAGAAACACAAGAACAACATTCTATGATTATTTGATAGACTTTCATATGAGCTGGCTATGGTTAAAAAAAAAAAAGTCAGTAGAAGAAAATGTTTTAAAAATCACCCCTGCAAATTTCATTTCCATTTATAGATTCTCAAAGGTTGACAGCGATAGCCTACACATGTATTGTCAATTTTATTCCAGCTGGTAGTCATTGATAGAACGTTAGCATGTGTTGATAGCACATGTAGTACTGCATGATTTGCACCCTTAAATTTCTTAAAATGCTCCTTGGAAACTGTGAATTTCAAATGAGAAGTCGGTATGAACCATGTGACTAGGTTGCCAGACTGCTGTGTACTTTAGCTTCTGATGCTAGTTGACACATTTATCATAACTTTTAAGGCTCTTCAAAATGGACACCCCCCCAAAAAAAAAGAGAAAAGAAAAAGGAAAGAGATGAAACAAACCTGGAAAACAAATGATAGAAAAGGTAACTAGCTTTTTGGGGGTCAGTTTTGCAGTGCTCATCAAGTCAACAAAACATTTCCTAACATGCTACAAAGTATTTAGACTAAGAATACAAAGAAGATTATTTAAACAGGTTTTTTTAAATTTTTGCAATCTCAGCATGTGTTGATACGGTCCTCACTCTTCCCTGCTTTCCCGTATTGGGTAGGAAGTGTTGTGCCAGGCCTTTTCCCGTGCGTGTAACTGAGCAGGAAGTCTGCCTGCTGGCCTCAGCGATGCTTCCAGCTTAAAAGCTGCTCGGGGTTTTTATTTGTTTGTTTTTTTACAGGATGCATATTAGGTTTGTTGATGTTTCTGAGAGTTACAGGATCTTTAACATGCATATTTGATCTTCTGCATGTGTTTTAGGGAAGTAAGGCACTGGCAGGTCTGCACTTTTAGGTAGACTTGGGAGGTTGTAAAAGTCCTCACCCTTTAGTCACTAGATGCCCCTGCTGCATTTCACACCCTTGATTTCATGGGGACGTGCAGGCTGTGTGTGGTCCTAGTTACTGCTACAGACCGACTGACCCTGTGCTGTGCTGGTATTCATCACTGACTCGTGTGTCAGAAAATTACTGATGCTGGTGTATGCACACATGAATCTTGCTTTCAGTGTCTTTAGCCGGGGTTGTGCTGGTAAGTTTCTTTCCAGTGCTGCTGATTTTCTGGTGAGTTTAATTTGAAATATCATTGTCAAGAAGTGTGTGCAATAAGATGTCGCTGAGGCCTAATCATGATGATTATTCTGGCAATGCTTTAGGCTGCAAGAATTATTCGGATCTTAGGGAGGGCTGGGAGAGAGGAAAGTGGGGAAGGGGAATGCAGAAGAGAGATGATTTTGAACTGGAAGAGATGGAGGAGACAACTTGTAGACATACCACTTTCAGACATTGAGCCAAGTAGGCAAATATCACATGAGACTGAGGGTTGGGTAGTAGATGATACTCCCCCTGTGCTTGAACCGTTTGTGGAGGGGAGATACCAAAGAATTGGCTCTCTTTAGAGTGACTTAGACCATTTCTGTCATGTTTGTGCAGACTGTTGTACTTTATCAGAACTTGATATTACTCATCAGCAGGGTCATGTTATCGGTCACTTCCTGCTTTCCGATGGTGCAGTGTTGTGCAGGCTTTCCCGTGGTGATAATGAGCAGGAATGCTGTGGCTAGCGAGCTTCAGCTTAAAAGATGCAGGTTTTTATTTGTTTTTTTTTACAGGATGACTATTGATGTTTGTATGATGTTCTGAGAGTTACAGGACTTCTAAAATATATGCCATTATTTTGATATTCATTCTTGTTATGTTGTTTCTAGCGGCAAGTAAGCAAGGCAGCGTCTGCACTTAAGTTAGATGGGAGGTTGTAAAGTCTCACATTTATCATAGATCCCCTGCAGCATTTCACCTTATTTCTGGGGACGTGCAGGTGTGTGTGGTCTAGTTACTGCTTAAGACGATGACCTGTGCTTCTGTATTCATCACTGACATCGTGTGTCAGAAAAATTACTGATTGCTGGTGTTGACTGAATCTTGTTTCAGTCTATTAGCCGGGTTGTCTGGTAAGTTTCTTATCAGTGCTGGATTTTTGGTGAGTTAATGTTAAATGTTTGTTCTAAGTGTGTGCTTGATGTCGCTGTGGCTCAATCATGATGTTATTTGGCAATGTTTAGGCTGCAAGAATTTCGGATCTTAGGGAGGCTGGGAGAGGGAGTGGAAGGGGAATGAGAAGAGAGATGATTTGAACTGGGAGATGGGAGACAATTGTGACATATCACTTTCAGACATTGAGCCAAGTAGGCAATATCCATGAGGTGAGGGTTGGGTATAGATGATATCCCTGTCTTGACCGTTTGTTGGGCATGGGGGGAGATACAAAGAATTGCTTCTTTAGGTGACTTAGACCATTTCTGTCTGTTTTGCAGACTTTGTACTTTTCCAGAACTTGTATTATCTATCAGCAGGTCATGTTACAATGTGCAATTGTCACGGTCACCATTGATAGAAAATTGAACTTCTGTAAAATATAATAAATTAATAAAAAAAGAAGATTAGCATTTTGACTACTTTGATTTTGTACTATTACTCTAAAATCTAAGTCAGGTACTTCTAAATTTACTGCTAAATTTTTTCATAAATTCCATTCACTTGTTACTTCTATTAGTTAAGCAGGGCCAAAATAAAAGCATCTCAAGCGCTCTGATTTAGTTGTGCAGATACAGCTTATAAATTCCATATGTTAAGCTTTTTTGTTCAAAGGGTAAAGCATCTAATATATATAGCATTTTCCATTCAGGAAAGGTATTATTTGGCGAAGTTTGTGAGTTAGTCGGGTTTGCAAGTGGTTTTTTTCACCCGTTGATCGATTTAAACAATCAATTTTCATATGTTTTTGAATAAGTCTAGAACAATTGCTGATCTTAACGTTGTTAAAGGTTTATTGTAGTAACTTTACTGGTTTTTGGTTTTGTTGGTGTTTTTGGTGCTTCTGCTTAGTATTTTGACCAACTTCTGCTTCAGTGATAGACTTACTTGAGCCTAGATTCAGAGCTATTGTGCACTTCTGTCCCTTCCTGTAGAGTGGTGTTGAGGGTGCTGCACTATAAAAACACTGCTTATGTCCTTTGGGTTTGGGCATGTGCTAATGCCTGGTCTCACAAAGCTTTTTCTTTCTTCATATTAGTTGCGATGTGTGCCATCTTTTTTCTACTTTATTGCCAGTCCTATCTTTGGACTTGCTTAGAGGGTGGGCTTAGAAAGCTGTGATCTTGTGACATTACTGTAGGTACTGTGTGTAGTTTTCTTTTTTTGCCATTCATGTGTAAGTGAGGGATTAAGCGCCATTGACTTGCTTTGGATGTTGACTATCACATGGTTTCACTGTCAGTGTAGTGCCATTATTACCTGACATGATAAGTGTGACTGCTTAGGGGGGTGAAATGTAGCTTTCTTGAAAGTAACACAAGCAAATTGAAAGGAGAATGACTGCTTACTCACTTACCGTAATTGCTTGCCTTGAAGTGGTGCTTGATCAGCATCTTGGTGTTTTGGTGGTGCTCTTGTGAAAAGTCTGAAGCTTCCTTTGGGTTTTGTGGTGACTTTCTTTATGCCATTCTTGGCTGTAGTGGTGACTTTCTTTATGCCATTCTTGGCTGTAGTGGTGACTTTCTTTTGCCATTCTTGGCTTTAGTGGTGACTTTCTTTATGCCATTCTTGGCTGTAGTGGTGACTTTATCACATTCTTGGCTTTAGTGGTGACTTTATGCCATTCTTGGCTTTGATGGTGACTATGACATTCTTGGCTGTAGTGACTTTCTTTATGACATTCTTGGCTGTAGTGGTGACTTTCTTTATGACATTCTTGGCTGTAGTGGTGACTTCCTTTATGCCATTCTTGGCTTTGATGGTGACTATGACATTCTTGGCTGTAGTGACTTTCTTTATGACATTCTTGGCTGTAGTGGTGACTTTCTTTATGACATTCTTGGCTGTAGTGGTGACTTCCTTTATGACATTCTTGGCTGTAGTGGTGACTTCCTTTATGCCATTCTTGGCTTTGATGGTGACTATGACATTCTTGGCTGTAGTGACTTTCTTTATGACATTCTTGGCTGTAGTGGTGACTTTATCACATTCTTGGCTGTAGTGGTGACTTTATCACATTCTTGGCTGTAGTGGTGACTTTATCACATTCTTGGCTGTAGTGGTGACTTTATGCCATTCTTGGCTGTAGTGGTGACTTTCTTTATCACATTCTTGGCTTTAGTGGTGACTTTATCACATTCTTGGCTTTAGTGGTGACTTCTTATTTAAAGTCTAGGTCCAAGGTATTGTAGAGGGTGAGTTTCCCAACACTCCACTTACTTGCACAACTGTGTGGTGTGGTGTGATGTGGTGTGGTGTGTGTGTGTGTGTGTGTGTGTGTAGTGTGTGTGTGGTGTGTATGGTGTGGGTGGTGTGTGTGTTGTGTGTGTGTGTGTGTGTTTGGTGTGTGTGTTGTGGTGTGTGTGTGTGTGTTGGTGTGTGTGTGTGTGTGTGTGTTTGTGTGTGTGGTTGTGTTCACCATTACAGCAAATCCAGTGAAAGTTTTTTCATTCATTTTTAATTCACTGCCTTATGTAGGTTGGTCTTGTTTAATCTCAAACTGTTATCAGATATTGCATACTTAGTCTGAAGTGCATTCATGTGCAACGCAAAGCTTTCAAGGTGCATAGAACATATGTGTGTGTGTGTTCATGTGCAGGCATGAATGGGGAGCGTCTTTAGCCAGTTTAGGTTCAAGTAGTTCATTCATTAATTTTATCATATTATGCAGACTTAGTCCTGCATTACTTCAAAGTTGTAAGGTCAGGGTCTCAGAGATCGAGGCCATGTAGAGTTAGAGTTGGGGTGTGCATTTTTGTCTGGGGGAAACACAATAATATGATGATTCCTTTTAAAAAAAAATTTTTTTACTACTCGGTTGTGCACCACATTGTGTTCATGCAGTGACAGAAAGTAGCAGTGTGATGGTTTAGCCAAGCTGCACCTGGTGCCATTCCTGATAGCGTCTCGTTGTCAGTCCAGGTGTTTAGCGAATGCTGCCAGTGCTGGTCAGGTGATGGCTTCAGACAGAGCAAAGGATTCACATTATCTGCGTCCAGACTTAGTTTAGCTCTAAGGGCTCCTGCCCCAAAGATTGAGTAATTTCTCTGTAGTCTCTGTAGCAGGATTGTTCATCCAGTGATGTGAGGAAGTTCTGCAGATGCATAGGTCACAGTGTAGGTTTTAACAGCCAGGATTTTTCAGCGTCTGACATGAGCGTATTCTGCTGTTTGATTTTTTTTGTCATGGTCTTGACCAGGTGCACCACCAGAAATGAAAGTAGCTGAGAAGGCATGAGAAGGTTAACATGTCACAGTCATCTACTTCTTCATCATCATCATCATCATCATCATCATCATCATCATCATCCTTTAAGAGGAGATAAACAGAGGGTATACATTTCAAGAAGTTAACAGGGTAGTCATTGTGCCAATGAGATTAGCAGAGGTTCAAATTTCAAGAAACTTTAGGGTGCTAACCTTTTAAATAAAATTTTAAAAAAACAACGCTATGTAAGCAATGTATTCCTAATGTTTGTGTAAGAATCTACTACAGCAAGTGAATTTTCATGTAACTAGATTGTGCTGAAAAAATCTTACTGCACAAGCAAGTGTATCCAGATTGAAATGGAAAAAATGTGGCACTGTGCTGTGGTGATATGTTGTCTTAGGCAGAGCAGCTTAATTTTCACTTGGAGAAACAGACTGTGTAGTGTAATGGTATGACACTGCTCTCCTGTGTTCTGCAGTATACCACTAAGTTATAATTCCATGTATAGTGCATGTTGTAGTGTATCATACTGTGTCATCCTACCCCATTCTGTCCTGTCCTGTCCCACCCTGTTCTGTACCATCTCATCCCATCCCACACTATATTCCATACCATTCCATCCATCCATCCTGTCATCCGTCATGTTCTATCCCGTTCCATCCCATCTTATACATTGGGCACAATATCACACCACATCTCCCTACTACATAACACCAGTGACCATCCGTAGCATTGACTACAGTACATACACTATGGCATTGTGTCACACCGCACCACCCCACCCCTTACCACACCACACCACACTACCCCATCCCATCCCCTTACCATCCCACACCACATCACACCACACTACCCATCCCATCCCCTCACCACCCCACACCACATCACCTCAACACTTCATGCCCCACCCCACCCCAAGTTGAGACCTTGACAGAGGAAAAGCTATTGAGATACTGTTCATATACGATACTGGCTTAAGTAGATGGAAATGCATATCGTTTGGTTTTCTTGTTTGTGTTGTGTTGGCATCATGAATGAAATAGAAATTCAGTAATGTCCAGAACCATGTTGATTTAATGATGGAAAAAGACCCCACTTTTTTTTCTGGGATTTCTTTTTTTTTTTTTTCTTTCTGGTGTGCATGTTGTTGTTTTTTCCTAAGGGCTGTATTGGCATCATAGTTTATTAATGAAGATTTGATGAGAAAATAATTTTTCCCATTTTACTTATAATAGTTTTTAATTTTTAAAATTTTCTTTAGACAGAAAGGAGAGGGGGGAATGTGTGGAGAATTGAAGAAAAGTGTTTGAGTGTGCATGTTGCGAGCATGCATGTGTGTGTGTGTGTTGTGTGTTTGTGTGTTTTGTGGGCGTGGTGGTAGATTAGGTAAGAGGAGATGAGTCTTCATTCCTCCTTGTGTGTGTTTGTGTGTGTATGATGGGCCACCTGGAAAAACCATGCAAGTCAAACTGCTATCAGTGACCAAAAGTGGTCATTTCATTGAAGATTACTGAAAACCTTAGGCAGTTTTTGCAGACAGGCAGCAGTGGGCTTGCATCCTTTTTCCAAGTTGCCAGGTATGTTTTATATGATCAGAGAGAGATTCCTGTTTCTATTTTATTTTTTTCAATTTTATTTAAAATGCTGTGACTTATGGTAATACAGATTGTCTTGCATTGAAAATTTAAGTTGTGATACCGATGGAAATGTGACCATATCCACATATGTGACACCTTTGTCAGAAAGTAATAATCAAAACCATGTTGATTTAATGATGGAAAGAAAGTTGCATTTCGTGGGACTTTTTTTCTGGTGTGTGTATGTTGTTTGGTTTTCTTTTTGTGTTGTATTGGTATTATGATAGAATAGAGATTCTGTAATGATCAAACCTTTGATGAATGATGGAAAGAACTATGTGTTTGTGGGATTTCTGTCTTTTATGGTGTGTTTTTTTTTTTTAGTGTGTGACTTGTTTGGGTTTTTTCTTTGTGATGTGTTGGCATCACAATGTAATGAAAATTAGATGAGAAAGTATTTTTTTGCTGGTTTTTTTTTCTATTTCTTTTCCATTTTTTTCTTCTTTTTTTTGTAACAGAGAAGAGAGGGGGAGATGGGGGGAGAATTTAAGAAAAAATGAGTTAGAGAGAGAGTGTGTGTGTATGTGTTGTGTGTTTTGTGGGAGTGGGTGTATATTAGGTAAGAGGAGAAGAGACTTCAATTCTCCTCAGTGTGTGTGTGTGTGTGTGTGTCCCCTTTGTGTGTGTGTGTGTGGTGGTAGATTGTAAGAGGAGATGAGACTTCATTCCTCCTCATTTGTGTGTGTGTGTGTGGTGTGTGTGTTTGTGGGGAGATTAGGGGAGGACTCATTCCTCTTGTGTGTGTGTGTGTGTGTGTGTGTGTGCGTCGTGCGTGCGTGCGTGTGTAATGTGTATGATGGACCACCTGGGAAAATCATGCAAGTCAAACTGCTATCAGTGACCAAAAGTGGTCAAGTCATTGAAGATTACTGAAAACCTTAGGCAGTTTTTGCAGACAGGCAGCAGTGGGCTTGCATCCTTTTTCCAAGATGCCAGTTATGCTTCATATGATGAGAGAGAGAGATTCTTTCTTTTTTTCCTCCATTTTTTTTCAAATTGGCTGTGACTTATGGTTGTACAGATTGTCTTAAATTGAAAATAAGTTGTGATATTGATGGAAATATTAGCATAGTTACATATACGTGAGACCTTTGTCAGAAACTAATGACCAAAACCATGTTTAATGAGGGAAAGAAGTATGTATTTCCCAGATGTTTTTTTGTTGTTGGTTTTTTTTTTTGGGTGTGTGCATGTTGTTTGGTTTTCTTGTTTGTATTGTATTGGCATTATGATTGAGTAGAGATTCAGTAATGCCCAGAACCATGTTGATTTAATGATGGAAAGATATATGTGTTTTTCTGGGTTTTTTTTTCTCTCCCTTTTAAAACATATTCTTATGTGTGTATTGTTGTTTAATTTTTTAAGTGCTGTATTGGCATTGTAGTTTAATGAAGATTTAATGGAAAAATCTTTTTTTTACCTTTTAGGTCTGTTTTTTTTCCCATTTAGACAGAATGGAGGGGGTAATGTGTGGAGAAGTTAATAAAAGTGTGCGAGTGTTTATGTTGAGAGAGGAGTGTGTGTGTGTGTGTGTTTGTGGGGTGTGGGTGATTAGGTAAGAGGAGATGAGACTTCATTCCTCCTTGTGTGTGTGTGTGTGTGTTGTGTGTGTGTGTGTGTGTGTTTTGTGGGGTGGGGGTAGATTAGGTAGAGGAGATGAGACTTCATTCCTCCTTCATGTGTGTGTGTGTGTGTGTGTGTTGTGGGTGTGTTGTGTAATGTTCTGTTAGTGACAGATGGGGTAGTTAGTAAGAGTGAGAGACTTCACTCCTCCTATTGTGTGTTTGTGACGTGTGTGTGTGTTCTGTGTGTGTGCTTTGTGGGGTGGGGCAGATTAGTGTAAGAGGAGAATGAGACTTCATTCCTCCTCATGTTTGTTAGTGTGTGTGTGTTCTATGTGTGTGTGCTTTGTGGGTGGGTTAGATTAGGTAAGAGTGAGATGATGATCATTCCCTATGTGAATGTGTGATGTGTGTGTGTGTAGTGTGATGTGTGTTCATGATAGTGTTGCTTGTGGGTGGGGGAGATTAGGTAAGAGGAGATGAGATTATTTCTCCTCATGTTTGTGTGTGTGTATGTGTTAAATGTGTATGATGGGCACTGGAAAAATCATGCAAGTCAAACTTGCTATCAGTGACAAAAGTGGTCAAGTCATTGAAGATTATGAAACTTAGGCAGTTTTTGCAGACAGGCAGCATGGGCTTGCATCTTTCCAGATGCCAGTTATGTTTAATGATGAGGAGAAGAGAATGTGTTAGAGAGGATTGAGATGGAGACTAGAGAGAGAGAGAGAGAGAGATAGATTCTTTTTTCTCATTTTTTTTCCAATTGGCTGTGATTCATGGTTGTACAGATTGTTTAAAATGAAAATAAGTTGTGATATTGATGGAATATTAGATGAGTTAATATACGTGGACTTTGTCGAATTATGACAACGATGGTTTAATGAGGGAAAGAAGTATGATTATTCCACATGTTTTTTTGTTGTGGTTTTTTTTTTGGGTGTGTTCATGTTGTTTGTTTTTGTTTGTATTGTATTGGCATTATGATGAATGGATCAGTAATGCGAACATGTGATTTAATGATGGAAGTATATGTGTTTCTATGATTTTTATTTCCTCACTTTTAAACTATTTTTTGTGTGTATGTTTAATTTTTTAGTGTATTGGGCATTGGTTTAATGAAGATTAATGGAAAAATCTTTTTACCTTTAGTTGTTTTTTTTCAATTTAGACAGAATGGAGGGTAATGTGTGGAGAAGTTAATAAAGTGTGCGAGTGTTATGTTGAGAGAGGAGTGTGTGTGTGTATGTGTTGTCGGGGGTAGATTAGGTTCAAGAGGAGATGAGACTTCTTCCTCTTGTGTGTGTGTTGTGTGTGTGTTGTGTGTGTGTGTTGTTTGTTGGGGTGGGGGTAATTAGGTAGAGGAGATTGAGCTTCATTCCAACTCATGTGTGTGTGTTTGATGTGTGTTCATGGATGTGTGCTTTGTGGGTGGGGGTAGAATTGGTAAGAGAGTGATGCATTCATTCCTTCATGTTTGTGTGTGTGTGTGTTCTGTGTGTGTGCTTTGGGTGGGTAGATTAGGTAGAGGAGATGAGGACTCATTCCTCCATGTGTGTGTTGTTGAGTGTGTTGTTTATGTGTGAAATGTGTATGATGGGCCACCTGGAAATCAGCAGTCAAATGCTATCAGTGACAAAGTGGTCAGTCATTGAAGATTACTGAAACTTAGGAGTTTTGTAGACAGGCACAGTGGGCTTGCATCCTTTTTCAGATGCCAATATGCTTCATAGACAGAAGAGGTTTTTGTTTTTCTTTCTTTTTTTGCAGTTTTTTTAATTGGCTGTGAGTTATGGTAATACGATGTCTTCAATGAAAATAAGTTGGAATTTATGGAAAATTAGCATAGTACTATGGTGTCACTTTGTCAAAACTGTAGAATATGGTCATTATTGACCTATCGATTAATTAGGCATTGTGTCTTCGGTTACTTTCAGACAAGGAGCTCTGAGGAACTGCACTGGATGTTAGCATCTTCTCCTGTCTCTAGTTATTAATGGTTCTAACAACAGTACACAACATGTGTCAGAAGAGGGTCAAACTAGAGACAATGGAACAGTAGCTGTAAGAATGTATGGGCGGAAGAAACTAATTTTAAAAAGAGAAAAAACAAGAAAAACAAATATGGTAGTAATAGAAGCTTTTGACGTTATGGCCATATTTCACGAGCAGATGAAGCAGTTCATGCTGGTGTACAGCTCAGTCAAACTGAGTGTGGAAGCTGTTGCCAAATAATTGGCGAAATTCAAGACAGTGGGACAATATTCCATAGCCAGTAGACTGAATAAAGAAGATGCAGAATTTCAGACTGCTGTTTGCTTAGCCACAACTGCAGAAGAAGCAATGGACATTTATGATGGATTTCATTTTGACAGTGATGCTGATAGCAAGAATTTGCAGAAAACTCTAGAGAAATTTCAGGAACTCTGTGTTGGAGAAACACGTGAAGCATTTGAAGCATACAAGTTTTACTCAAGACAACAAGAAGCCTCAGAATCAGTTGAAGCATACATCATAGCTCTTGGTCAGTTAGCCAAACACTGTTATTTTGGGCAACAAGAAGACAGGATGATTTGAGACCAAGTTGTCATGGGAGTGAGAGAAGATGCGCTCAGAGAGAAAATGCTGGAAGATAAAAAGTTAGACTTGGCCAAAGGTTTGCGCATTGGAAGAGCATATGAAACTTAAAGACAGCAGGCACACATAATGGCAAGCCATGACTATGAGAATTCACATGTGAACAGAATTCCATTGACTGGAAGAAAATATCATGCTGCAAAAACTGAAAAGCATGAACATTTTCATTCTCAAGCACAAAAGAAATGCTCATGTTGTGGCAAAGTACCTACACATGGAAGAAAAGACTGCCCAGCAAAAGATGCAGAGCGCCACACATGTTTTTCAAAAGGCCAATACGCAGTCATGTTTAGACCTAAGAAGGTGCACAACATTGATGAAGAAGAGACAGTACTCGGCTTAATTGAAGGTGCAGACAAAGAATGTGTCAATGCAGTAACAGAAGATCTTTGGCATGCAACAGTACTGATCAATGGAAAATCAGTCAGATTTTGAGTGGATACAGGGGCAGATGTCTTGGTTGTTCCACAACGATTTTTCAAGAAGAATTCTCCTGTAATACAGAAGACCAACAAGAAGTTGTTAGGTCCAGGGAAGACAGAAATCAAGGTAGTGGGAAAGTACACTGCCACTCTCCTGACTGAAACAAAGGAGACAGTACAGGACCTGTACATAGTGGAAAACCTTCATGAACCTCTACTTGGCAGACCAGCCATAGCAGCACTTCACCTGATTGAAAGAGTGAATTAGACACAGCAATCAGGAAGTCCAGCATCAACATTTCCACAGTTATTTCAAGGACTGGGAAAAATGAAGACTGTCTACAAAATCAGACTGAAAAGAAAATGCACAACCATTTTCCATTGCTGCACCCAGACGTCTACCACTCCCCATGAAAAAAAAGTACAGGAAGAATTAATTCACCTGCAGGAGCAAGATATCATTAGACCTGTTACAACTCCAACTGACTGGTGTGCCCCAATAGTTGTGGTGCCAAAAGCAAACGGGAAAGTGAGACTTTGCATTGATCTCACCAAACTGAATGAGAATGTTCGATGTGAGAATTTTCCCCTTTCTACTACTGACCAGCTCCTTCCTGAGCCAGCAGAAGCAAAGGTGTTCTCCAAACTTAATTGCAACAATGGGTTTCATCAAATTCCACTTGATGAAGAGTCGCAAGAGTTGACAACATTTATTACACCATTCAGAAGATTCTGTTACAAAAGACTTCCATTTGGGATCAACTCCAGGCCAGAAATTTTCCACAGAGAAATGTATGTTTGTCCGTCGTGTCCGACGATGACCTCCAAAACAGCAGAGGAGGCAGCTGATGGCCCACATACTAACAGGAATTCCAGGAGTGATTGCTAACATTGATGATGTTCTTGACAGTGGCAAAAATCAGGAGGAACATGATGAGAGACTGCAAGCTGTTTTGGAGAGAATGCAAGAGGCAAACATCACCTTGAATGAGAAATGTGTCTTTTCAACTGACACAGTAAAATTTCTGGGTCACATCATTTCACTGGATGGTGTCAGAGTGGATCCCAGCAAAGTAGAGGCAATCAGCAATTTTCCAAGACCAGGAAATATCACAGAGCTTAGAAGATTCCTTGGCATGGTAAACCATGTAGGGAAATTTATCCCAAATCTTGCAGATAAGACAAAATCCCTGCAAGATTTACTCAAACATGAGAATGAATGGACGTGGAGCCAGCAACAAGAAGAGACCTTTCAAAAGCTCAAAACACAACTGAGCATGACTCCAGTGTTGGAACACTATGATCCTGAGAAAGAGATCAGTGTCTGCGGAGGCATCATCTTATGGACTGGGAGGAGTGCTACTTCAAAAAGAAGGTCAGGACTGGAAGCCAGTTAGCTTTGCATCAAGATCACTGACTTCTACTGAGCAACGATATGCCCAAGTTGAAAAAGAAGCCTTGGCGGTTATGTGGTGTTGTGTGAAGTTTGCAGAATTCTTGATTGGTTTGTAAAAGTTCATGATAGAAACAGACCACACACCTCTTCTTGCCTTACTGAAGATGAAACACCTGGATGAGTTGACTCCAAGAATCCAGCGCTTCAGGATGAGGATTATGCGTTTTTCTTATGAGATGGAGTACACAGCAGGAAAGAACACTGTGACAGCTGACATGCTGTCTCGGGCTCCTGGGAGTGTTCCTGCTGAACAGGATCACCAGATGGAGGTCGAGACAAACATGTTTGTTAGTTGCTTAGTTGAGATTCTTTCTGTTACTGATCAACTCAGAGAGAAAATTTGCATCTGTCAACTCAAAGATAAAGTCTGCAGTCATGTTATACATTTCTGCAAGACAGATTCATGGCCTGATATTGGGATGTGCGAGAGATAACCAATAATTTGATTTAAGTGTTTATCAGTTTGAACAGAGATTTTTAAACTTTTCAATAATCTGAAAACGGTGGATGTAGAATAATGGTATGCATTATTGACCAATCACACAATTAGGCATTGTTGTTTTCAGGGTACTTTCTATGACAAGGGAGGCTACTGAGGAACTGCATGGGAGATTGTTAGCAGCATCTCTCCTCCATATCTCTAAGTCTATTTTAATGAGTTACATAAAAACAGCAAACACAACAGAAACTAATGACCAAAATCATGTTTAATGAGGGAAAGAAGTATGTATTTCCCAGATATTTTTGTGTGTGCGTGTTGTTTGGGTTTTTTGATTGTATTGTATTGGCATTATGATTGAGTAGAGATTCAGTAATGTCCAGAACCATGTTGATTTAATGATGGAAAGACATATATGTGTTTTTCTGGGATTTTTTTTTCTTTTTCTTTTTTTTATATGCTGGTCTGTGTGTTGTTTATTTTTTTAAGTGCTGTATTGGCATCATATTTAAATGAAAATTTAATGAAAAAAGTCTTTTTTTCCCCGTTTACTGGAGGGGGGTGTGGGGTGTGGAGAAGTTAAGAAAAGTGTGCGAGTGTTTATGTTGAGAGAGAGAGAGTGTGTGTATATGTGTTTTGTGGGGATGGGGATAGATTAGGTAAGAGGAGATGAGACTTCATTCCTCCTCATGTGTGTGTGTGTGTGTGTGTGTGTTTGTGTGGGTGGGGGGTAGATTAGGTAAGAGGAGATGAGACTTCATTCCTCCTCGTGTGTGTGTGTGTGTGTGTGTTGTGTTTTGTGGGGTGGGGGTAGATTAGGTAGAGGAGATGAGACTTCATTCCTCCTCTCATGTGTGTGTTTGTGTTGTGTGGTGTGTGTGTGTGTGTGTGTTGTGTGAAATGTGTGTGATGCCATTGATGGGCCACCTGGAAAAATCATGCATGTCAAAACTGCTATCACTAGTATCAGTGACCAAAAGGGGTTAAGTCATTGAAGATTACTGAAAACCTTAGGCAGTTTTTGCAGACATGCAGCAGTGGGCTTGCATCCTTTTTCCAAGTTGCCAATTATGTTTTATATGATCAGAGAGTGAGAAAGAGAGATTCTTTTTTTTCTTTTTCCTTTTTTTTTTTTTTTTTTTTTTTGGCTGTGACTTATGGTAATACAGATTGTCTTGAATTGAAAATAAGTTGTGATATTGATGGAAATATTAGCATAGTTTCATATACGTGACACCTTTGCCAGAAACTAATGACCCAAACCATGTTTAATGAGGGAAAGAAGTATGTATTTCCCAGATCTTTTTTGTGTTTTTTGTTGGTGTGTGCGTGTTTGGTTTTCTTGTTTGTATTGTATTGGCATTATGATTGAGTAGAGATTCAGTAATGCCCAGAACCATGTTGATTTAATGATGGAAAGAAATATGGGTTTTTCTGGGAATTTTGTTTCTTTTTTATTTTATTCTGATGTGTGTTGTTGTTTATTTTTTTAAGTGCTGTATTGGCATTGTAGTTTAATGAAGATGTATTGAAAAAAGTATTTTTTGTTACCTTTTGGTTTTTTTT
>CM054146.1:7222977-7252148 GCA_028751875.1 Rapana venosa
AAAAAGGGGAGGAAGAAGAAGAGAAAAAGAAGAAGAAAAGAGTAGTGAAGGAAGAGTGAGGAAGAAGAAAAAGTGAAGGAAGAGATAGGGGGAAGGGGGAAAGGGGGTGGGAAAAGGGGTGGGAAAGAGCGAAGTGAAAAAAAATTGAGGAGAAGAAAGAAAAAGGAAAGGGGGGTAGGGGAAGAAGCCCCGAAGTGAAGGAAGAAAAATAGGGGGGAAAAAAGAAGTAAAGGGAAAGAGATAGGGGAAAGAAGAAGTGAAGGGGGGAGGTAGAGGAAGAAGAATAAGAAGTAAAGGAAGAGGAAGAAGAAAAAGAAGTAAAGGGAAGGGGAAAAAAGAAGTAAAAGAAGAGGTAGGGAGGAAAAAGTGGGGAAGAGGTAGGGGGAAGAAGAAGGAAGAGGAAGAGATAGAGGAAGAAGAAAAGAAGTGAAGGGAGATATGAGAGGAAGAAGAAAAAAATGAGGGGGAAAGTAGAGGAAGAAGAAGGGGGGGAAGGAGGGACCAAAAACAAAAAGAAGAGAACCCGAAGCAGAAGAAATAAAAAAGAAAACGAAAAAAGTGGTAAGAGGTTTTTGAAACACAAAAGAAGATAAGAACCGAAGAGGGGAGGGAAGGGGAGATGAAAAAAAGAAGAAGGAAAAAGAAGAGGAGAGGAGGAAGAGGGGGAAGGACGCAAAAAAAGGAACACCAAAACAAGTTTTATAACAGAAAAAGCCGAAGCCGAAGAAAAAAAATAGAAGGACCGAAGCAAAACGAGGAAGAGAAAGAAGAAGAGAAGAAGAAAAAGAAGAAGGAAAGAAGAAGAAAAAAGAAAAGAAGAAGAAGGGTGTGATAAAGAAGAAGAAAAGGGGAGAAGCGTTAATACTTAACTAGACTGCGTCAGGTACACACAACACACCAACGCCCCACACACACACAAAACACACACCCCACACAACACACACACCCAAACACCCAGGGATTACTTTAAAAAGACAACCGGTTTGTACATTAAATCCATGCATAGATTTTTTAATATAAAAAGGTTTGAAAATCCTTTTCTACATGCGATTCGCGCACGCACGCGCAAAAAACAAAACACACACACACACACACCACACAACCCCCACACACACACACACACACACCACACACACACCAAAAAGCAGCCCCAAGACGAAAAAAAACAAAATTGAAAACTCTTCATGTTGTTGACATTTCTTTTCCTGCACAGAAAAAAACCCCCAACCAATTCACATTCAATTTTATCCGCCCTCAGTTCCAAACTCAGTGACTCGCATCACCAGGGCTCACTTTTAAAGGGTTGGTTGCAGGAGAGGATGAGTAGAAGAAGAAGGAGGAAAAAGAGGGGAGGAAGGGAAAAAGAAGAAAAAAAAAATTTATTTATCACACCGGGGAGAGAAAAACAACAACCTTTGTTTCAAAGCAAAAAAACTTTTAAGATCCGGAAGTTGCAACTTTTCAAGCAACAACAACAATAACAATCAAAACAAAACAAAACAAAAAAACAAAAAAAAACCTGACCCAAACACTGAAATGGAATGACCTTCACCCTAGAAACCCCACCTCCTGGACCCTTCCCCAAACACGGAGCATCTGACCTGAAGCCCAGGGATAACCTTGACCCCCAAACCGGGGCACGCTCAGAATCCCCACATCAGGTTCTCTGCACGGACCGCCCACACGTGTGACGAAGTGTTTCTGACTTTCTGCCCCTCCCCAACCACCTCCAGGACCAGGTAGGCCCCAACCCACAACGTCACCCGAGCCCACCCAAGGCAGACTACAACCTTTTCCTGAACACCGTGGCGGACATGTCCCGGCTCAACGAGTCCATCCTCCTCTTCTACGCCAACACGGTCCAGGACGGCTGCACAGTGAAGGCCTGTGTCACCTACCTGCAGACGCCGACCATCAGGGCTTTCCCGGGAAGACTGTCCAGGGAGGAACGCCGGAGACAGGAGCTGAGGTTGGGAGATGAGGAGAGGGATGCCCGTGAGCTGAACATCGTCTTTGAGCTCACGGCAGAGGCGGAGCAGCTGATGCCGAAGGCGGGAACTTTCCTAAAAAAAACCTGACTCGCCTCGAGATGAGCAGGCGCAGCTGCGCAGTATGTCAACTGCTGGAAGAGCGGTTCCGGCCTCGCGCAGGCCCGTGGATTGGAGATGGACACGTTCTTGGAAGAGGTGAAGGCCTCTTGGTGGACCTGAAGGGCGGCAGTGAGGCTGATAATGGGTGGACAGAGAGTCTCAGAGTGCGATGAGATGGGACTGTTCCTGGAGATGGGGGGGGGGGGGGGGGGGGGGATGGGGATGCTCCCTCAGACATGGACGGAGTTGTGTAAGTGTTGCCCCTCTCTGGTGGCTTTACAGAAGTGAGGAATGAATTCTGGTGGGATGGTTTGATTGTTGGCTGTGTTGGTTGGTATTGCTGTTACCAAACAAAAGCTTCTCCAGTGGCTGTCTGTCCACCTTCTTCCTTTATCTATTGCTGGTCCTTTTTTCAATATATATATATATATATATATATATATTGCTTTTTATGTGAAGGTAGAATACATTCGACATGCTTGCTATTTGATAATGTAGGTAGAATCTAGTACTTTTGAGAACCATTGATGATCATGTGGATGTGTGGTTTATTTTTCATTAGACCTAAGGTGTCAGAAAGTACCATATTCTCTTTGAATTAATATAAATTTGAAAGTAACATTTTAATTCCTCTCCCTGCCTATCCAAATTTGGAAACCAAAAATCAAGCTATGGAAAACACTTCTTTAATCTGTGTGCGTGTATGCTGTATGTGTATGCTGTGTGTGTATGTGTGTGTGTGAGTGTGTGTGCAGGCAGTTTCTAGACATAGAGGTTTTTCAATGCACAATTAAGACCCAGCAAGATATATCTCACTAACTGGCTATGTATGGGAGAAGATGGAAAATTATTATACAGGTAGTTAAGTATTGCTTCTAGTAACAAGACGATAATGGTCATTTGAAGATGTAACACCCATCACAAAAGAGTGCTTTTGTGTTTGTTTTTACAAGCGTAGTAAGGGAAAATAACTCCAATGTACCACAAGAGTAATCTTCTCTTGTTGAATTATTTCCCTTGATTTTTAAGCTTTCTTTCTTTTCCTCCCAGAGGGTAAAGGGAAGAACATGTGTGCTCCATACTATTAGGTGTCTGATGTTCCCCATTAAGGTATGGTTGCCCTTTTTAAGCTATATGGTTGCTCATTTTAAGCTAATTTCAGCTTAATTTTGAAACATTGTAAAGGTTTGTGAGGTATTGAAGGTTTCAAGCTTGTGAATTTAGAAGTGATTTTTTTTAACAAGAAAGCAAGTGGCAAATTTGAACTTAGTCATTGTCTTTGTTGTACTAGGTTCGATTTTGGGCAGAATATTGTTCAGCCAACAAAATGTTGAATAAATCAAACTAAGGCCTATCACTGTGTATAATATATGTATGTAAAAACCTAGTGTGGTTTTGTAATGATTGTTATTATTAAGAATGCAAACTTTTATTTTTTGTTAGGAATGACATAGCAATCTTTAAACAGGTGCAATGTCTTTGGAATGTCATTGGAGATTAATCGAATTAAATTAATGTGAATTAATGTTTACATGGTTTCATAGGATAGACCACCAGCTGTCCTCAAGTAAATGAAACATGTGTAAGACTAGTAGTACTGTATGTGGTGGTTTTAATGGATATGTTAGATTTGTTGTGAGGATAATTATTCTCATTAGAGTTGGGAAATGGGTAAGCTGAGAGTACATTTTGAAGATTTGTTTTATTATGGCAAACTCTGGTTAGTGTTTCATTTTTTGTTGTGTGGGTATTCATATTAAGTTATCATTAATATGTTATACCTGAAAGTGTGGGTCTCGTGATTTGATTTGTATCCTTGATCCTTTGTTAAGAATTTGATTTTATGAAGGAATCAAATGGTTTATTGATTGGTCCTTTTTATTTCAGGAACATGGCTTTCATGATACATCCCTCTCATCCCTACATCATTAACATTGTTTATCTTTCTTTTGATCATTTAATGATCTGTTGTTGGAATCTTTGTTCCTGATGAAGGAATCCTGATTGGTTGTTTTTGAAGACGATTACAATTAGGGTTTTTAGTAACCTGGACAAATAATTAACAGGCTGTTTGGTTTAAATTTTACTTTATTAATTTATTGTGTTTGAAATTTTATTAGATGTATAGTAGTAGTTTGAGTATTAAAAGGTATATATAAGATAATTTGTGACCCAATTGCTGGCCGAAGATTACTTGAAGGGGGAATTTGGGGGTCGACATTCCTTTCGTGTATTTCCCCTGAGTGGAGGGATAATTTTAAATTTATGTTCTTTTATATTTTTTTCCTACTCATCCCTCCTATTCCCCTTTATACCCAGCCCTTATTAGGCAACCCCTTTTCTTGGACTAAAAATAAGAAAAGTTGGTTTATTTTGGTGCGATGGGAGGTATAGGAATCTCGACCTAGAATTCAGGGCTTAGATCCTACAAGAAAATAACAGGTTATTAATTTCCAATTATGATCTATTTTAATGCCCCTCTGAGGAATTTTAAGAAGAGGCTAATTTCAAAATTGCACGTTTGAAATACGGAACCTGCGGCCCTATAAGGAAAAGGAAGTTGGATCCCTAACCTAAAAGGCTTTGGGAGCGAGGTCAGAACCTACTTCTTCTGTTGGCCCATATTAAAACGGCGCCATTCTTTTGTTGTTTTTAACTCCCTGACCTAAAGGGGGCGGGTTTCCATTTACCTTGAACTGGGGAAATTTGACTGTAGAGGCCACAAAGGTTTCACCATCCATGGAAAACCCGCCGAGGGGCTAAGGTGGGAAAAAGCGGGTGCTCGAACTGGGATGTTCCCCATGGTTAACCCTTTAAAAAAAAAGAGATTAATTTAAAGTTCCCTTTTAATGCTTAGGGATGTTCTATAATCAAGCTTTATAAATTGAACTGCTTCGGGGTAAGGGAATGGGCAAAAGTTGCCTTGGTTCCCATCCAGTATGAGGTTGGTGCAAGGAGAAGAAAATTTAAAAGTGTTCTTTTTTACCCAAAAATATTTTAACAAGATCTGCATTTGTTTCCCTTCACTTTTGGAAGGGCGGGAGGCTGGAGGAAAATACACAAATGATTTAATTCATTAAGGGGAAGAGTGATCCAAGGGGAATTGTTCAAAAATATTGGAACCAGTTGAAGGAAAAGTATTGAAGAGGGGTTAACAAAATCTAAATATTGTTCAGGGAAAGAAAATGACGGGAACAAGGGTGCTGAGGGGACCGAAGTTGAGGAGAAAAAAATATTAAAGTAAGGGAAAAGGAAACTAACTTTCAATTGAAAGATTTTAAAAGGGAAACATTATGAAGGGGGAGGGGGATAGGCGAAGAAGATGGAGAAGAATTTTGAGGAAAAGAAAAAACTCAACCAACTCGGTCATTTATATCAAAAAAAAGGCCATTGGGCCCTTAATATTTGGAAATCTTAGTTATTGGTTTTTCACAAGCAAAAACCCCACAACCCAATGTATTTGTATAAACAAAGTCAGTTTACTAAATTACTTGTAAACTTATCTTTCTTTTTGAAGCCTTGTCCCAAATATTAAAGTGAGGCTTGCACACCTCAGGATGACTTGATTTGCAGGGTAAACAGAAGTCTTAAATAATTGGCTGTCTTCATATTTAACAGGGATTGTTTTCCAAACCCAAATTCCTCAAATACTGGACGCACGCAAAGTGTACTTCATCTCCAGAGCTTGTTACATAATGGGATAACAGCCTGCCGTCGTATATCTGTTCTCTGTATTAATTTGAACATTAAAATCTGTTACCCCAAGTCTAAACTTAGACATTTATTTTTTCAAATGTATACCCAATTCAGTTTAGATAAAGGTTGACATCTTTGCGAATTATAAATTGTCTGACATTTGAAATCTTTCACTGTTTGTTATGATTACTCCATTGCTGCCATCGGCAGTCAATCAATCTTTGCCTGAAAGGTTAATAAACTCTCTACATTTCGTCCTTGATTGACCAAACAAATCCAAACCCTTTCACCAAAAGGTACCGTATTTGTGTTGCCAGTTGTTTTCCCTTTGACATCTAGATTCAATAAAGCATTTGTTGGATTTAAAAGGTAGCCTGCTTCATTTCTATGCGAATTTTAATCCAATATAAATGCATTTACAGCAGCATTAACAGAGAGGGGTATCTATTAGTTTCACTATAAACAAGATCATTAGGTGTAGTTTATCTAAGCCTAAAAACTGCTTTAAAAGCAAAGAGGTGTACTGATTAAACATGTGTTACAGCTGCTTCCAAGCCCCAGTTTCTTCCATCATATAACCAGTGGGTTGAAATTTTGTGCATCAAAATCTTATGAACAAATCAAAAGAGTTTTTTTCCAATTCGTAGTTTTTTCACACAAATAAAAAGCTTCGTTTCCTCGACTTTCCCAAAGTTTCTGTACATTGCTTGTTGAAACTAAGCTTAGTAAAAAAGATTCCTAATTTTTATTTACATTAATAAACGGGCATTGTTATTTCCATTGTTACAACCAATTTTTCTGAGAGCTAAAATATCCACCTTTTTCTGATACACGATTTACTTTTTATTGTTAACCTTAAGACGTGCTGTTGAAGCATGTTTTTTAAGCTGTTTAAATGCTTTTGGTAAACCTACGACTGTTCAGATAGCAGGGTAATAACTCATCAGGAAAGCAGAAGAATTAAACAACTTGAGAAGATCATGGGGGAAACGGGGGTGGCCCCCATGTTTACCATTTTTTTTTGATGATGTCTCTGGCTAAACTCATTGATAAAAAAACGAAAAACAAAAAGGGGCTCATACATCACCCTGTTTAACACCGTGGTACAGTTATTTATGTCAGTCACTTTAGTTCCACATCTTATTTGCTTCTGACATTTGATACATGGCTCTCAAACATCGAAATTTAGTTTACCTTCACACCATTTTTTAGGGAATAGGCCACAAACAATTTTCCCTGTTAACAGAATCAAATGCTTTTTCAAAGTCAATAAATGTACATAGGCTGGGGGTTATGAGCAAATGTTTTTACAACGCAAGAGAGTAAACCATATGATCTATAGTGGAGTATCCTCTTAAAACCAGCTTGGTGCTCCCCCTGTAATATTATTCTTCTAACCATTCTTTGTACTATTGTTAATATAGTACTATATAACTTTTTACTTTGTAAAGTAAGAGAAATTCCCGGTAGTTATTAGGGTTATCAACACACCCTTTTTATGCAATGTTAGTATTATAGATTCAGCCATTTTATCTGGAAAAAAGACCATCATCAAAATTTTGTTTAATAGTTTTAGAAGGAAAAGCACAATATTTTCACCTCCATATTTTAGCAATTCCCCAAATGATTTGATCAGGCCCGGCTGCTTTCTCACTCTTTAGTTTTCAAGGCCCTATATCTCATCTTTTAGATATAAGGTAAAGTATGTTCTTTCGAGCCAGAAGGCCATAGAGCCGGGCTTATCCCGGTTTCTGTAGGTTAAGCGAACTGATGGTTTTTCACCACCCCTGTGACAGGACGCTAGTCTGTGGGCCAAAATACTTCCCAGCAGAGCTGGTACCCACTTGTACCCTGGGTGGAGTGAGGGAAAAAAGGAGGTAAAAGTGTCTTTCCCAGGACCCCAACACCGAGCCGAGCGGGGATCGAACCCGCGACCTCTGGATCACGAGTTGACCCCCCTAAACCCTCTACCACGGTTTTGCCTCCATTCTTTAGATATAGGACGATCAAAATCGTCCTCAGTTCCATCACTGTCAACTTTCAGTAATCATGGAGTTGGCTAATGAGTCTTTCCCCAAACAGGGTTTTTGAAATGTTGAAACCATCTGTCAATGATTACTATTCTTTTGGCTTGACTTTTTCTAAATGACGCCTTCTTAACACTTTTCCAAATGGATTGAGAAGAGATAGTTGAATCATATCTGCAAGTAAAGTCTTATTTTTACTTTTTTCTTTTTTCGTTCAAGCATGCATTTATATTCCCTTCTTGTGACACATTTACACGTTTTTGTCCTCATTTTAATGTTTTGGGAAAGTCTTCAGAGTTTTCTGCCCTTATATTTCATACTTTTACATTCATTATCAAACCAAGTTTCATTTGATGGACCTTTATTGATATGTACTGTTTCTTCTTTCATTCAGCATGGCTTTTATGAAACCTTTTTAAACAAATCTAAAGCTTCATTAAAGTTCTCTTTCAATCATCTGAAAGGCTTTAAAATAAAATTTCACACATGTTCACATCCTGGAGATTTTCTTTATAAATGAGTTTTGTTTTCATCCCATACAAACTTTTCCATAACAGAGGGGCTTACGTTTCCACCCTGTATTATTTACTGGATTAATATATAATCAACAGGAGGTGATCGGAATCAGAACGCTCGGCAACAAACATACGACATGAGTCAAAAATCTGAGAAAACAAAATCATCTGACACTAAAAAAAATTTCTTTTAACACTACATCCTCCATCAGAGATGTATGTATAGCGTCCTTGTTGGTCACCATTACATACGCCATTTAGAATTTTTTAAACTAAGAGCAGTACACATATTCAATAGAAATTTTTACCATAATTGTTGATAACAAAATTCTTCAGAATTACGACTGTTTACTGAGAGAAATACTTTTACTTTGGACATCTGAACTTAACGTCATTTTCTACATGCTGACAGAAAAGTTTGAGGTCCTGCTGTTTTAAAGTCTCCACATAGTTATTATATCTACTTCATCCAGTGTCACCACACAATTTACTAAACATTCTTCCAACATAGCAATTCCATTATCATTGTAAAAACATGTTATAAAAAGGCGAACCTTCAGGTGGGATATACACACGACAAGCAAAACATTTTTTTCTGTACAAACAGAGATTTGTCACAGAGAAAAGTGCAAATTTTAGGATATGGAAATCTAAACAATTCACAAAGGCAGTTAACTCATGCCTTATTAAAAAACTAAACCACTAGAACTTTAAATTGCCAAATTACAAAAGGGCCCTTTTTAGGCGGGTAAAACATATGGCTGGACATTTTCCAGGGAAAGTTTCTGTCAGACATATAAAATCAAAACTACGACATAAGATACAAAATCTCTATCAGACAGTTTGACAACAATCCATTTACATTCCAAGATAAAAAATGAAAAAAAATTTTTTTTTTGTTTTATCTGTATTACCAAAATTCAATTGATCCACACCCTCAAGACTGACACTTTCACCAATTACATTGACATGACAAGACACAGCATTCCTGCTTTCAACAGCAGTTTAAAGAAGGCTCTTTAATGGAAGATGCCTTTCAACCACATGGTCAGTGGGTTGTTAGACCTAGGCCAAAGTCAGACCTGTCTTTGTCTAGCCCCTTTTGTGTGGGGTTTGTGTCACCCCCCTTCATCACAAATTTAGCCCCACTTGGCTAAGCCCTATTACATGAGTGTCTAACTGAGGCTGAGTGGCCGGTGTCTGTTTACTTTTCCTACCCCCCTGTAAATTGAGACTATGGCAGGATGATTGTATGGGCCGGCCAACAAGCTATTCCCTTCTTTTAAGATCATTAAGGGTCATCAAAAGGGGTGGCGCTGCTCTTGTGGCGACGTGCTCTCCCCGGGGAGAGCAGCCCGAATTTCACGCAGAGAAATCTCGTGACTTAAAGTGGTATAAATAAATAAATAAAATAAATAAATCCTTTCGCCATTAATGATCAAAAAGATCAAAGACCCTTCTCACATTTTTTCCCTTGCCCTAGCACTCTTCAAGTATGGGGTCGATTGTGCTAATATCTCTTACAGTTTTGGAAAAAAAATCGTCGGGCTACAAAATCCTTGAACTTTCAAACGAGTTTTAGCCCTTTAATATTTTTAAGCTTATCTTGATAAAACAAACCTGGCAATAATGGGAGAGTTGGGTTTGGAATTATCCTGTGCACCTATCAAATTAACATCTGCTACATCCTTTTTTCGGAAAGAAGATTTTTCACGAACATTTCACAATCAGCTCCAGTCTCATTACTTTTCTTTTCCCTGCCATGAATAATGATATTGTTCCGTCTTGACGGCCCTTCTTGAACGTCTGCATTCTTTTCTAGTTTTTTCCACTCTGTCCATCAGTTCTGTATTTGATTGCTTTAAATCTAAATTTTCAGTCCTAAGATTGTTCATGTCTTGTTAATATCACACATTTCCTCTTTCCCAAAGGGATAACACTGTTTGTCAAATTTGTATTTGACTCCTCATAGTCTCTGTTGTTTGTCTTTAGCAAGTTCTCCACTTTCTCCATCTTGGCCTCATCGTGGTAAATGTTTCCTCAGGAGCTATGTAGGAGAGGACTCCTGTCTACTGTGTACAGTTGTAGGTGTGCTGGGGCCATATCTGCATTACTTTGGTTTTTCCCTGCAGCTTTTCCTGTGATAGGTGCTACGACCACCGCACATCGTCAGGCTGGTTTGCCTCAGCTTCCGTCTTGACCAGGTCCAGGGTTCGTCTCACATCACCACAAAGAAGCAAAAGGCCCCCCCCCCCAGAATAGATAGGTGAGGGTCAGTCCTAACAAGATACCGTCTCGCCCACTTTTTTGCGTCAGGATGGACACCGCCATGGCCCCCATTTGAATTCTGCCCTTTTTTTTACATGAAGCAGGCGAAATTTCTGCGCAAATGTCCCACAGACAGCCCTGTACAACTGCAGCGATATTCCCATCCTCCTTATTAACTGTATGCTAACAATGAAAAACTAAGGCCACTTAAAAACTAGCTACTAATTCACAAAAATACTAGAGCAATTTCCTACGTCTTCACCTTCGCATTATGTGATCGCCCCCCCCCCCCCCCCCCCCCCCCCCAGAGAGAGAGAGAGGATCCATAAAGTAAACTTGAAATCTTTTTAACAAACAACAAACAAGAATTGTCCTCCTGTAAGGAGATTTCTTAGGGGAGGCCATACTAGCTGGTGTCATGCTTAAAGGTACACATCCAAAGATATATGACAGTTCTTGTATCTAAAGTGGCATCTAGGCTTTTTAACTTACCATATAGGTTAATTTTTTTTTAATGTTATACACAGCTTACTGAAAATATAAAAGTTGATGAAATAAGATATGAGTTTCTCTCTCTCTCTCTCTCTTCTCTCTCTCTCTCTCTCTCTCTCTCTTCTCTCTCTCTCTCTCTCTCTCTCTCTCCTCTCTCTTATATATATATATAATATTATATATATATATAATATATATTATATATATATTATATTTATATATATATATAATATGACAATGCATAATGTCTCTCTGCCCCTTATCTGTATTCTTACATTAAGGAGTGACATTTTAATCATTTACATGCAGCATCTATAGCCTATGAGTTTGGATTGTCATGCTTTTAATAAACATGTTTACACACCATCAGAAACTGTTTCGGTGTGTTTGATTGGGATGAACATGATGATATGAGAGACACATAGTTGTATTCCTTCAGTACATGCCAGTGGACATTGTTAAAGGCTGTCATAAATAACAACACAACATGGCATTAGAGTCAGGGAAGGTAAAGCAGCCAGAGAGAGGAGATGGGTGCCGCCCTCAAAATGCTGGCCCCTAGAGAAGTGAGGTCTCTGACACCTCGCTCCCCTACGACCTTATAGGTGATGGGACACATTAACCTTTACTTACTCATCAATACAGAAAATTTTCTGTAACCACTGCCCTTTCTGATTCTCATTCTGTCACTCCTCACACATTTATGCTCACCACACACACACACACACACACACACCACCCCACACACACACATTATCCTCGATATAAAAGAATAGAATAGAAAATAAATAAATAAATAAATAAAATTTAAAAAAATAAATGGGGGGCTGATATAGCCTGGTGGTTAGAGTGATGCTTTCCTGATCTTCTGATCCGGGTTCGAATCTCATTCAAGAGGATTATTCCCTCTGGAGTTAACATCAGTGCCGACTCCACTCCCCCTAAAAGTCCTTCCATGAGACTCTAAACGAAGTCCATGCAGTTGTTAAAACCCATTCCGCTGGATGTAAAAAAAAACCGCACATGTTAAAACCCATTCCACTGGATGCACACACAAAAATGCACACATTAAAATCCATTCCACTGGATGCACAAAAAAGCACCGCACACATTAAAACCCATTCCACTGGATGTAAAAAAAACCTCACACATTAAAACCCAACCACTGGATGTAAAAAAAAAACCGCACATGTTAAAACCCATTCCCTGGATGTTAAAAAAACAACAAAACACATGTTAAAACCCATTCGATAGATGCAAAAACACAAAAAAAAACCCACACATTAAAACCCATTCCACTGGATGTAAAAATTTAAAAAACACCCACAGGTTAAAACCCATTCCACTGGATGTTAAAAAACGCACACATTAAAACCCATTCCACTGGATGTTAAAAAACGCACACATTAAAACCCATTCCACTGGATGTTAAAAAACGCACACATTAAAACCCATTCCACTGGATGATTTTAAAAGACGCACACATTAAAACCCATTCCACTGGATGTTAAAAAACCGCACACGTTAAAACCCATTCCACTGGATGTAAAAAAAAACCCGTACAGGTTAAAACTCATTTCACTGGATGTTAAAAAACGAACACATTAAAACCCATTCCACTGGATGTTAAAAAACGCACACCTTAAAACCCATTCCACTGGATGTTAAAAAAAACCACACACATTAAAACCCATTCCACTGGATGTTAAAAAACCGCACACGTTAAAACCCATTCCACTGGATGTAAAACAAAACCGTACAGGTTAAAACCCATTCCAATGGATGTTAAAAAACGCACACATTAAAACCCATTCCACTGGATGTTAAAAAACGCACACGTTAAAACCCATTCCACTGGATGTAAAAAAAACACCCTGTACAGGTTAAAACTCATTCCACTGGATGTTAAAAAACGAACAGTTAAAACCCATTCCACCGGATGTTAAAAGACGCACACGTTAAAACCCATTCCACTGGATGTTAAAAAACGCACACGTTAAAACCCATTCCACTGGATGTTAAAAAAAACCCCGAACACATTAAAAACCATTCCACTGGATGTTAAAAAGCGCACACGTTTAAAAACCCCTTCATGGATGTTAAAAACCGCACACATTAAAACCACATTCCACTGGTGTTAACAAACGAAAAACGTTAAAACCATTCCATGGATGTTAAAAACGCACCTTAAAACCCATTCCACTGGATGTTAAAAAACACACACATTAAAACCCATTCCTCTGCACCACACCAAAAAAACATAAACCAAAAACCAAAAACCAAAACTAAAACAGAAAACACCTGGGTCAATTGATCTTGAAAGCCCTGGAAAATGACCTGAAGACTTTAAGAACCTTCAGGAACTATGATGAAGCATAATCATTCTTCGTGGACACTGCAATCTTCAACAAGTCTCTAGCATCATGACACAGTCTACCCAGGAAACACCAGTTCAAAAATGGAGCAGGGTAGTCCAGTGGTTAGAGCATTGAGCTCATGATCTGATGGGCCAGGTTCAAACCATCACCGAGGCACCCTTCCCTGGGAATTTTCCTCCTGGAGTTAACACCAGACCTGACTGCACTCCCCCTAAAAGTCCTTCAGATGAGACTATAAACCCAGGCCCCATGTACAAATACAGGCAGAACATCTTGCACACAGATGAAATCCTTTCTGCCTTTTGGAGGAGTAGGCCATTCCTGCCAGTAAGAATGGATGACAATCCACCACCCCTCGCCACCCCCAAAAAGCAGCAACAACAACAACAACCAAACAAAATCAACAACAAAACAAACAAACAAATATGCATGCACTGGGGTGGAGTGCAGCTACCTTCATTTAAAGGTGGTGCAAAAAGTGGTCCCAGCCCAAACTTAACTGAAACTATTAGCTCAGATCATTAAGGATAGTCCCTTTTCAGGGCAAGGGCTGGATGAAAAAAAAAGGATATCAATACTTATCTGTAACCCTTGGGAATAAAGATTATCAATTAATCACTCTCTCAAACTTCTTTGCTACAAAGAGAATGAGAGAGAGATTTTTAAAAATTCTTTTATTTTGATGATAATGGAATAAGCACTCAGTGCTTTTTTTCATTCAGTCCCTGCAGTGTATGCATGCAGCTTTGGAAATGTTGTCATGGGTTCCCACCCGCACACAAGGGCCTACTCTTGGAAAAGGGAAATGGGCTTTAATGTGTGTTCAAGACGTTCTGCAGCATTGTCAAACAGGACTTCTAACTACCGGGCTATCTGGCCCCCCAGGCTGGAGAGAGAGAGAGAGATACATAATTTTTACATAATTTATTCTTTTATGTCGAGGATAATGGAATGAGCACTCATGTGCTTGTTTACATCCAAGCCCGGTGTGTATGCCGTTTTGTAAATTATGTCATCTGTTCCCACTGGCACACAATGGCCGACTCTTAGAAAAGCGGAACAGGATTTAACATGTGGACAAGATGTTCTGGTGAGTTCGCATACCGCCTGGTTTATCATCTCATACGAAGGACTTTTAGGGAGAGTGGAGTCTGCACTGATGTTAACTCCAGGGGAAAATATCCCCTTGAAAGGGAATCAAACAGGGTGGTCAGATTGTGAGCGCAATGTTCTAACCACCAGGCTATGGATGGATGTAAAAAAAACAACACACACACATTTAAAACCCATTCCACTGGATGTAATAAAAAACACCTGCACACATTAAAACCCATTCCACTGGATGTTTTTTAAAAAAACAACCACAGTTAAAACCCATTCCACTGGATATAAAAAAAAACCTGCACATGTTAAAACCTATTCCACTGGATGTATTAAAAAAACTGCACATGAAGAGAGAGAGAGGAGAGAGAGAGAGAGAGAGAGAGAGAGAGAGAGAGAGAGAGAGAGAATGTGTATGTGAGTGACTCTATTTATCATGCAACTTCTAAAATCCTTGTTTTCTATCTTTAAAAAAAAGGGTCGAAAACAGGATAAAATCATTTGTGTGGATTTTTTTTTTTATAAAGAAACAAACAACCCTCAATAAAACAAGAACAAAGAAAAAAGATAGAAAAAAAAAAACAACTTTATGGATATTGCTTCTGGGAAGTGCAATAATAAGTAAGAACACATTTAAAAAAACACAAAAAAACAACTTTTATCTTAGGAACATAGAGTGACTGAGAAGATAACAGAATATCTTCCACCTATATACAGTCATCACTAGTCTCTTTGCAATCTGTCAAGACTTTGGGTTTTTGTTTGGGTTTTTTTATGCACATAAAATTTCCTTTCTTCTTTCCAAATGTTCTTATGAATATAACTATTTTCAGCTTTTCAACTCCTCTCTCTCTCTCTCTCTCTCTCTCTCTCTCTCTCTCTCTCTCTCTCTCTCTCTCTGTGTGTTCTTTATCTCTTCTTTTAATGATTTATTATTATCCCTCAACTCCCCCCCCCCCCCCCCCCCTCCCCACCTCTACCTCTCTCTCTCTCTCTCTCTCTCTTTGCCACCTCTCTGGCAGTCTAAGATTACTGACTGTGATTAGACTCAACACACAACTCCTCTCTCACATGGCCATTGTTACCACAATGGTTAGAGGCTATACTGTCTCCACACCCTATTGGGGGTTGTGTCACACCCAACACAATATCCAGCAGCAATGACATGGTTAGAGTGGCAGTGGGCCATGTCAGGGGGAGGTAATTAGATGACCTTCCCATTGGATCAGTGCCTTGTGGCAGGGTCTATTTCAAAATCAGGACACACCTGCCAATTGTGCCATGCCCTGTTTTCTTGGATCATGGTTGAAAAGCCTTGATTGCATACACTTTGCCAACTCAGTAACAATTGTAGAATTTATGCCCTTGCTTTTAAAAAGTAGGATGTCCTAACTGTCTAGCCTTACTTTGTACTTGGGGTATTATTTATTTATTTATTTATCTATTCTTTTTTTTTTATACCACTCTAAGTCACAGCAGATTTCTCTGTGTTGGGAGCCTGTTGCCACATAATCAGCACCACCAGTAGTTGTTTTTTCCTGTCTGTAACTGTATTTGTTTCCCTATCAGAGTAGCTTTTTTAACAGAATTTTGCCAAGGACAACTCTCTCCTTGCCATGGGTTTTATTATGTTCGCTTAATATGTGGAGGCACCGTGGTCAGGTGGTTTAGGCGGTCAACTCGTGATCCAGAGGTTGCGGGTTCGATCCCCACTCGGTGTTGTGTCCTTGGGAAAGACACTTTACTCCTATTTTCCTCACTCCACCCAGGTGTACAAGTGGGTACCAGCTCTGCTGGGGAAGTATCTGGCCACAGACTAGCGTCCTGTCACAGGGGTGGTGAAAAACCATCAGTTCGCTTAACCCTACAGAAACCGGGATAAGCTCCGGCTCTATGGGCCTTCTGGCTCGAAAGAATATACTACAATACTTAATAATTATGTGTAACACACGGGACTTCTGTTTATTGTCTCATCCAAAAGACTAGTGGCCAGACCACCACTCATGGTCTAATGGATGGGGGAAAAAGTTTCAGGCCCAAACTTGATTCCAACCACTGCACAACACCCGACCTGGTATTACCTCTAAACCAGTGTTGTGCAGAGATAGGAGATTAAAGATCTGTACTCTGTTACAGACTGACTAAAACCTGCTAGATTGTTGTTGTTTTTACAGTTAGGAATAGCAATGCTGTTGTCTGTCTGTCTGACTCTCTGTCTCTGTCTCTTTACAAGATTCAAGATTCAAGATTTAATTCCTTTCACCCCTTTTGGCGTATGGAGGATTACAAACAAATTGAACAGGGGAATAAACCTAACAGCAATATACCCAAAAATAATATGAATACTAACAGTAACTGAAAAGCAAGAGTTCATCGAATAATGATAAGCAAACAGTATTAATGACTCAATACTTTGTTTAAGTATACACATTTCTTTAAAAGACGTAATCTACACATATAAAAGACAATTAAAATTTCAAGAAATACCTGCAAATCTTTTTAATTTTGAGAGCAACAAGAGAACTTTTTGAGATTTGCATTTCATTAGCCTACAAAAATTATAACTGGACATGGGTTGAAGAAAATGGTGAGGAATAAAATCTTGTCCTAAATGTTTGAAGTAGGGACATTCCATGATAAAATAAAATTCATCCTCTAAAACAGATATATTGCATTTTGAACATATTCTTTCTTTCCTTGGTATAATTTTTTTATGGAAATGTCCAACCTCAATAGGAAGCTTGTGACAGCTACAACGAAACTTCATAAGAGCATAAACATATACATCTGGTAGACAAGTTATATATTTTTCCATTCCAAAATCGATCTTATAGTTTTATAATAAAGGCATCTACTATTACTCCACAGCTCAGTTCTCCATTCAGTAACAAAATTTTCTATTAAGAAGGCTTTGATATGTGAACTTGTAGAATGAATACTTTAACAAAACTGTCTCTCCCACAAACAGTCAAATCTTTGTACTAAAATATTTTTTATCTTATTTAGCCATGATGATTATATCAAAGATTTGTCATGTAAATCTTTCATTATCTGATAAACATTTGAGGATAGCTTTTCAGATTGGATGTCAAGCAGCTGCATCCAGAAAGGAACCATTCAAACAGAGACCAAAATAGACATAGGATATCTGCCCGTTTCTCCAAAGTTGATGTAGGCTTTGAACGAAAAATATACTTTAAAAATCACACACACACACACACACACACACACACACACACACACACACACACACACACTACAGAGAGACTGGAAGAGCAGAAAACATACAGAGAGACAGAGAAATAGGGGAAATTATTAGGTGTTTAATCACACCCTGTAAGTGTGTTTGCGTGTGCTGGGGCGTGAATGTGTGTGTGTGCATGTGCACATGTGTGTGTGTGCATTTTTTATTTACTGTCAACACATTGACATGATGCAAAGAAAGACACTGTCAACAGTAGAAAGAAAAAAAGCCTTTTACTTTTAGTATCCCAATTTCTCCTCAATTTTGTCAGTTATGCTAATGTCAGTTAAGTTTTTGCCCAAAGTTCTCTCTCTCTCTCTCTCTCTCTCTCTCTCCTCTCTCTCTCTCTCTCTCTCTCTCTCTGTGTCACCGAAATAGATACCAGAACAGAACTGAAGATGAACTGAAATGTCGTTTATGTCATAGTGCAATAGAAGACGAAATTCATTTCTTGTTTTGTTGTCCAGCCCTACACGATCTTAGGATGCATTTCATTAGACCAAAATATTATGATGAGCCTTGTAACTTTAGGGTAAATGTTCTTCTGTCAACAAAACATGAGACAACTTTAACAAATCTTGCCATGTATGTTTATCATGCATTGAAAAGGGTAAATACTGCACTATCGTAATACTAGAAATGCATACTTATTTGTTGCAGTTTTACGTTGACTGTGGATAGCTGGGAATATGTTGTGGTTTTTGTTGTTCATGATGATGTGTAACCCCCTTCAGAAAGGGGCCATGGCCTAAAATCTGAATAAACTATTCGCATTCCATTCGCATTGGCATTCTCTCTCTCTCTCTCTCTCTCTCTCTCTCTCTCTCTCTCTCTCTCTCTCTCTCTCTTTCTTTAGAGTTAAAGCAATCAAATACAGAACTGATGGACAGAGTGGAAAAACTAGAAAAGAATGCAGACGTTCAAGAAGGCCGGTCAAGACGGAACAATATCATTATTCATGGCATGGAAAAGAAAAGTAATGAGACTGGAGCTGATTGTGAAATGTTCGTGAAAAATCTTCTTTCCGAAAAAATGGATGTAGCAGATGTTAAGTTTGATAGTGTGCACAGGATAAATTCTAAACCCAACTCTCCCATTATTGCCAGGTGTTGTTTTTATCAAGATAAGCTTAGAATATTGAAGGCTAAAACTCGTTTGAAAGGTTCAAGGATTTTTGTAGACGACGATTTTTCCAAAACTGTTAGAGATATTAGGCACAATCTGACCCCATACTTGAAGAGTGCTAGGGCAGAGGGAAAAAATGTGAGAATGGTCTTTGATCATTTGATCATTAATGGCGAAAGGATGACCCTTAATGATCTTAAAAGAAGGGAATAGCTTGTTGGCCGGCCCATACAATCATCCTGCCATAGTCTCAATTTACAGGGGGGTAGGAAAAGTAAACAGACACTGGTCACTCAGCCTCAGTTAGACACTCATGTAATAGGGCTTAGCCAAGTGAGGCTCAGTTGTGATGAAGTGAGGCGTGAAGCATTGCCATGTGAAGGGCTAGACAAAGACAGGTCTGACTTTGGCCTAGGTCTAACACCAGCTGACCATGTGTGTTGTAGGCAGTCTTCCATTAAAGAGCCTTCTTTAACTGCTGTTGAAAGCATGAATGCTGTGTCTTGTCATGTCAATGTAATTGGTGAAAGTGTCAGTCTTGAGGGTGTGGATCAATTGAATTGTGGTAATACAGATAAAACAAATGAAACTTTTTCATTTTTGTCTTGGAACGTAAATGGATTGTTGTCAAAACTGTCTGATAGAGATTTTGTATCTTATGTGCGTAGTTTTGATTTTATATGTCTGACAGAAACATTCCTGGAAAATGTCCAGCCAGATGTTTTTACTGGCTATAAGGCCTTCTGTAAGTCGGCAATTAAAGTTAGCCATCAAGGGAGGCGTTCTAGTGGTTTAGTTTGTTTAATAAGGCATGAGTTAACTGCCTTTGTGAATTGTTTAGATTTTCCATATCCTAATATTTGCACTTTTCTCTGTGACAAATCTCTGTTGTGTACAGAAAGAAATGTTTTGCTTGTCTGTGTGTATATCCCACCTGAAGGTTCACCTTTTTATAACATGTTTGACAATGATAATGGAATTGCTATGTTGGAAGAATGTTTAGTAAATTGTGTGGTGACACTGGATGAAGTAGATATAATACTATGTGGAGACTTAAACAGCAGGACCTCAAACTTTTCTTGTCAGCATGTAGAAAATGACTTTAGTTCAGATGTCCAAAGTAAAAGTATGTCTCTCAGCAGCAGTCGTAATTCTGAAGATTGTGTTATCAACAATTATGGTAAATTACTATTGAATATGTGCACTGCTCTTAGTTTACAAATTCTAAATGGTGTATGTAATGGTGACCAACAAGGACGCTATACATACATCTCTGATGGAGGATGTAGTGTTAATGATTATTTTTTAGTGTCAGTTGATTTGTTTTCTCAGATTTTTGACTCATGTCGTATGTTTGTTGCCGAGCGTTCTGATTCCGATCACCTTCCTGTTGAATTATATATTAATCCAGTATATAATACAGGTGTGGAAACTGTTAAGCCATCTGTTATGGAAAAGTTTGTATGGGTTGTGCGCAGCCTCACTTTATATTTGTGTAAAGCCTTCAGAATAAGAGAGATAATGTTATCCTAAGTGATATTTTTGTAGCTGACTTTGTGTTATACAGTAACATATTGGTGTGTGTGTGTGTGTGTGTGTGTGTGTGTGTGTGTGTGTGTGTGTGTGTGTGTGTGCGTGTGTGTGCGTGTGTGTGTGTGTGCGTATGTGTTAAAACCAAAATACTAAGCAGTTCGGCAACCCCCTTCATGTATGGGCCAATGGCCTTTTTGTGAATAAATCGTTCGAGTTCGAGTTCGAGTTCTCTCTCTCTTTCTTTCTCTCTCTTTCTTTCTTTCTCTGTGAGTAAGTGGGGGGGGGGGGGGGGGGGCCCCTAAATAGCCTGTAACTGAAGAAGCCATGCACATTTAGATAGGCCACAGTTGTGGTCATTTCAAGATGATTCCCTGTCTGGAATCACTACACATACATGCTAACACACATCAAGACAGAAGAAGAAGTGGAGACAGGAGCAGAGGAAGAGGAAGGACAGAGGAGAGGACCAACAAAACAAGAACGACAAGAAGACACCCAAGCAAAAGAAATAGCAGAGACAGAAGCAAAACAATAAAAAGATCAATCAGAAAGAGATAAAAGAGGAAGAAGAAAAACACGAGGAACATGAAGAGGAGGATGAGATGATGATGATGATGATGATGATGATGATGATGATGATGATGATGATGATGATGAAGAAGAAGAAGAGAAGAAGAAGAAGAAGAAGAAGAAGAAGAAGAAGAAGAAGAAGAAGAAGTGCGGAGAAGAGGAGGAGGAAGAAGACTTGTAGAGAAGAAGAAGAAGAGAAAGCCTGAAGATGACATATAGGCTGCATCAATAGCATACACACACACATGCATGCATGGGCACATCCAGGAATGCTTAATGCATGAATATGCATACTCCCTCATCTTCTCTCTCTCTCTCTCTCTCTCTCTCTCTTCTCTCTCTCTCTCTCTCTCTCTCTCTCCCCTCTCCTCTCTCTCTCTCTCTCTCTCTCTCTCTCTCATCACACACACACACACACACACACACATACACACACACGCGCACACACACACACACACACACACACAATCTGTCCAACTTTTTTTTTCTTTTTCAGTTTCACACAGTACTTCAAAATGGCCATGTATCTGCTGCTTTGAATTGCCAGAAATGCCAACAACCTAAAAAACAAACAAACAAACAAAACAGCACACACACACACTCACACACACACACACACACATGCCCAAAACCAAAAAAATATAATAAATAATGGGGATAAATTACTTTTATCTTAGGAACATAGAGTGAAAAGAAGATACCAGAACATTTTCCTCCCATATATAATCATAGACTAGTCTCTTTGCAATCTGTCAAACCTTTGTTTTTAGTTTGTTTGTTTGTTTGGTTTTTGTTTGGTTTTTCTTTCTTGTCTTTTTTTTTTTTTGATGGGGGAGGGGGTGTTTGTGCTAAAATAGGCACATGAAATTTCCTTTCTTCTTTCCAAATTTTCTTATGAATGCAACTATTTCAGCTTGTCAACTCTTTTTCTCTCTGTCTGTGTCTGTCTGTCTCTCTCGGTCTCTGTCTCTGTCTCTCTCTCTCTCTCTCTCTCTCTCTCTTTCTCTCTCTCTCTATCTCTGGGTTCTTTATCTGTCTTCTTTTAATGATTTATTATTATCCTCTTCCCCACCCCCCTCTCCCTTCCCCACCTCTCCAGCAATCTGACATTACTCAATGTGAGTAGACTCAAAACACAATCTCTCCCCCCCCCCCCCCCCCCCCCCCCCCCCCCCTCTCTCCCCTCTCCTGGGAACATAAAAAAGAACACTTGCGCTTTGGTTAAATCATTTCCGCATTTTGTAAAGAGGCCATTGGTGCTGGGGGAAAAATCACAGAATTTACAAAACCCGCTACACAAGGGACTGGAGTAAAAAAAAGCACATGATGCTTTTTCCGGAACTTAAAACCAAACATCTGTCTTTGGAAAAAACCTTTTTCCACATTTCAAAGAGTAGGCCTTTGATCTAGGGGGAACAATGACAGAATTTAAAAAAACCCCGCAAACATGGGGACAATTTAAAAACCCCGCATCACAAGGGGACTGGAGAAAAAAACACATAAATGCTTATTCCATTATCCTCATAAAAGAATAAATAAGATTCTTTTTCCCTTCTTTAATTTTTTATTTTTTCCCCTTCTTTTTTCCCCCCCCCCCCCCCCCCCCTCCCCCCCTTTCTCTCCTGTTCTTTACCCCCTGAAAAATAAAAATTGTTCTCTCTCTCTCCCTCCTCCTTCTCCCCTCCTCTCTCTTGCCCCCTCTTGGGCAATCAAGATCACTGGATTGATTAGACTCAACACACCCTCCTCCTCCCAGCCACAGGGGCCATTTTTACCACAATGGTTGGGCTATCTGCTTTCACCCTGTTGGGGGGGAAGGTGGGGGGGCACAGTGTGGAAGGGGGCTCCCAACAAAAGGTCCAGCCAATTCCACCCGAAAATGGTAGGGGCAGGGACATGTAGCGTTAGAGGGGGCGTTGGATGTCAGGGGGTGGGGGGTAATTAGATGACCTGCCATTGGATCAGACCCGTGTCACGGGTTGTTTCAAAATCAGACAAGGCCTTCAATTGTGCCCTTGGCTGGCCAAAACCCTTTGGTTGCATACACTTTACCAACACAGGAACAGTAGAATTTTGCGGCTGCTTTTAAAAAAGCGGCCATGTCCTTTTTAGCCTGCCTTGTACCTGGGGTGTTGTGCAGAGATGGAGATTAAAGATGTATAAACACCCTTTACAGACTGACCAAAAACTGCTGGGGTTTTGTTAGTTTTGGGGGAAAAAACAACCCTGTTTTGTTGTTATTTTCCTTTTTAAAATTCAGGTTGTGTTGGGATCTAGTTTGGATATAACCCTGGGGTGATAAATTATGTGTGACATTACCTCTTTGTGTGTGTATGTGTGGTTAAATATGTTTAAAATTTAAAAGCTTTAAAGACAAAACAATAATAAAATTTTTAAAAAAGTAGGAATTTATATAGCGCTGATCTTTAAAGAACAATCAAAGCGCTCAGATTTTATTTCAATCCACTTAAGTCTTGCAGATTTCCCCTTCCCGTGAAATTCGGTGCTCTCCCCAGGGGGAGCGCTGCGCCACCCCTTTTACCCTTTTTTTTTTTTTTTTTTTCTGCAGCGAATTTGTTTTCCCTACAGATGGCCTTTTTTCTAAAAAATTTTGCCAGGGACAACTCTCTTGTTGCCGTGGGTTTTTTACGTGCGCTAAATTAAATTCGTGTAAAACACGGGACCTCGGTTTATCGTCTCATCCGAAAAACTAGCGCCCAGACCACCACTCATGGGCTAATGGATGGGAAATTTTCCGGTCCAAAACGGGTAAAGAACCGCCGAACAACTTCAGACCGACTTTCGCTTCTAGACGGCGCGTTACCTCTAGACCACCGATCCACACTTCATCATCTTGACAAAACAAGCATAGAGCTTTTAAAAAAAAAAAGAGACCAGCTACAAAACCTGAAAGAGACATTTCGAAATTGTATTTATTGTTTGGGGATCACTTTCCCCTATGTATCATTTCCCCCTTACCACCACCCACCTCGATCCCATCATGAAGGAGGAATTCCAGGCCTCCTGACAGGGTCCTTAACCTCAACCCGAGGTAACCCCCTCCCTGCGTGTAGATGTAGGCTTTAGTTTCTTTGACTGCACTGCCATCAGCATGTGCCGTGAGCTATTCTTTAAAATTTGGAAACCTCAGAAAATAATCTGGATATAAGCAGGTAGGCAGAGAGCAGGAAAGCTGCCCCTGTATCTTCTTTCTGTAAGCAGTGTTTCCACACCCACAGATGTGATTCTGCCCTTTTGGATTGTCACTGTGTCTGCAACCAGCTCAGTGAGAGAATGCTGGGGAGCCGAACTCTCAGCTGAAGCAAAAGACCTGAACTGACTGAAGTTAGATATCCGGGCATACACCAGCTAGGTAGGTGTATTAAGGATTAGGGAATTTTTATTTTTTTTTGGTTTGACTACTTCTGGAAGAATGTGTCAATGAGTGCGTGTGCCTAAGACTGTGGTGGAAGGATGAGTTGGGTTTTTTGTTTCCTCATTAAGTTAATTTATTGTTAAGGGGGATAGAGGGATAAGGGAACTGGGGTGAGGGGTGGGAAATAGTGTGATGTTTAGCTAGTAGGTTGATATTATTTGTGTGTATGATTGGGTTGTAATAAAGTATTGTTTGTTTTACCTAGCTTGTGTTGTGCTGAATCGTGCTGGAAGGATTTGGCTCCCTTTCCTTTAACAACGACCTGTCCTGGCTACATATGGATTCCTGCAGGGATCCCTGTGGCAGCCCTTACAATTGTCTTGTTTTGTATTGTTTGCTACTTAAAGTCACCGCAGATTTCTCCCCATGAAAGTCGGGCTGCTCTACATGGGGAAAGGGCAGCCCCACCCATTTTTCTTTGTCTGTCTACAACTGTATTTCTTTACTATCAGGGTAGCTTTCTTTTCTACAGAATTTTGCCAGGGACAACTCTCTTATTGGGTTCTTTTACGTGTGCTAAATATGTGTAACACACAGGACCTGGACTTATTGTCTCATCCGAAAGACTAGCACCCAGACCACCACTCACGGCCTAGTAGATGGGGGAAGTTTCAGGCCCCAAAAAGGGGTCAAACCACCACACACTTTGAACCCCACTTTTCCTGTTTTAGGCACGTGCCTTACCTCTAGACCACCAATCCACTAAACAAATAAATGCAATGACAATAGCCAAGTGTGTGTGTGTGTGTGTGTGTGTGTGTTCTTTTTTTTTCTTTTTCTTCTTTTATTTTAGGGAATAATGGAATAAGCATTCATGTGCTTTTCTTTCTTTTCTTTTATTTTATTTTTAACAGCAGCTTCGTAAATTTTTTCATCCATTCATACTGGCACACAATGCTCTACTCTCTGGATAAGTGGAGTAGATTTTAAGGCCTGTGGACACTGTTCCTGACAGAGAAAAATACAGACAGACAGACAGACAGACAGAGACATATCCTGTTTTGAGCTGTCATGATTAGACCCCTTAATGCAAAAAACCTAAGCTCACTCTCTCAGCCATAGTTAGGAAATCAACACCAGACCAACAAGAATGTGGCAGCACTACTCCTTCTACTCAGAAATACAACTCAAGGAAACCATTTTCCCACTGTCTATGAATTGTGAAAACGTCACTATAAATAGAAAAGGCCTAAGCTTGGACATAAGAGGTTCTAATCTTGGAGACACCTATTCATTGCGTCATTTCAGGGTCTCAATGCAGGAGGTACTGTTCATATTTATGTGTTGAGGCCAGTGGTCTGAATGGGAATGATTCCAGGCAGGTTAAGACCCTTTATTGTGCTTGTATTACTGATTTACCTCTGCTTTATGTCCTCACAATCAGGGAAAATTGAAGAGAGGGGCGAGATAGAGGAGCACAAATTTGGGCGTGGCTATTAACTACAAGACAATACAAGACAACACAATAGCATACATTACAATAATCAGAGTACAATATAGTAATAACAATGCAATTTATGTAGGAGAAAGACAGACACAGGAACAGAGAATTCCATTATGGAAGGGTTTATTGTGGTTAGGGTTTTCACCCATTCCCACAAAGGGACAGAGGGTAGGGTGGCGCACAAAATCAAATCTTTTCAAACTAAAACAAAAGCAGGCAGAAAAGCCCTGTGGTTAGAGCATTGTCCTTATTTGAGGGCCAGGTTTTGAGCTGAGCCAACACCCAGATACCCATTCAAGAGGATTTTTCCCATGAAATCAACATCAGTACAGACTGATTCCACTTCGTTTTGCACACACACATTATTTGTGCAAGTATAAGAATAGATGATAAAAAGCCTGACAACAAAAACCCAACAACAACCCACGCAAAAAACCCCACACTGGTGTTGTGTTTAACAACAATAATAATAACAAATGGAATTTGCATAGTGCTAAATCTTGCAAAGAAAATCAGAGCACTTGCATTCAATATATTCTTACAGTCATGCTGCCAATAATTAATAGCTTAAACAAATTCAAACACACACACACACACACACACAGGCAAAGGTTATACTCTTTGGTAGGGTAATGGGATTTTGGCTGTTGAAGGCAGGGACAGTGGTAGGAGGGGGGGGGGGGAGGTAGACCAGGAAATAGAGAGAGAGAGAGAGAGAGAGAGAGAGAGAGAGAGATGGATAGCCAACAGTGGATTGGTTGAATCTAGTATTGGTAAGGACAAAGCATCTGCAGCAGAGTAGAAGGAATGGGCTAACTTAACAGTGGGCAAAATTGGTAGCATGTGCAAACAACTCACCATGGGTGAACCTCCAGCTTTAGCCACAGAACTAAAACCAAACCTAACCAACAAACACAACAGAAAGAAGGGAGAGGAAAAAAGCAACTGCAGGTAATGACCATCAAGACAGGGTGACCACCATACCATGAAAATGGAGTGAACCCTATGATTTATATTTATTCACTACAGGCGTCACCGTCTGTCATGACACTGTGTCTTGTCAGCCTGTTTACAAGGTCATCAATGAATCAGTCATAGCACACCTGAGAGAGACAGAGAGACAGAGAGACAGACAGAGAGATTAAAGTGTAAAGGGATAAAGACATGGTGACATGGGGAGAGAGAACTCGAACTCAAAGATTTAATCACAAAAAGGCCATTGGCCCATATGGAAGAGAGAGAGAGGAGAGAGAGAGAGAGAAGAGAGAGAGAGAGAGAGAGAGAGAGAGAGACAGAGACAGACAGACAGACAGACAGACAAAGAGACAGACAGACAGACATACAGACAAAGAGTTTAAAGTGTAAAGGGATAGCGACAGGCTTAAGCTCACTTATTCAGCAACATTGTCGAAACTGAAAGGAGGAAAATACAAATTGTGACTCCACCCCAAGAATTTTACCGCCAAGAATGTCTGGCTTGACAGGACTAAAGGTCACACTTTTTAAAAAGTTTTTCTTTTTGGTTTGGTTTGAAAACCGTCTTTATTCATGTAGACACGCAATCGTATGGTAATTTTCTCAGGGGATGGGGGGTGGGGGTGGGGGGGGGGGGTAGGTAAAGGAGTGTGTGTATAGTTTGGGGAGGGGGGAGGGCTGGTTGGTTGTGCTGGTGTGGTATTATTTTTGTGTTGTTGTTGTGGGCTAGTTCCTTTTTAAGATCTGTATTCACCAAACGTGATAGTAAACCAAACTAAAACCAAACAGAACTAAATAAAATCACAGAAAAGAAAAGGTGTGTGCGTGTGTGTAGTGTGTGTGTGTGTGTGAAAATTGTGTGTGCTGAGAGAGAGAGAGAGAGAGAGAGAGTGTGTGTGTGTGTGTGTGTGTGTGTGTCTGTCTAGATTCTGTGTGTGTGTGTGTGTGCGCGCGCGCACGCGCGCGTGTATATGTGTGTGTGTGTGTGTGTGTCTGTCAGACTGGCTGTGTGCCTGTTTCTAAACTTAAGTGTCCAACACCCTATGACTTACACAGGCCGGCCGTTAGGCCTCTTGGCGCCAAGTTGTTGCCTACTTTGCTGGCAATGCCGTGTAATGCAATAAGGCAATGCCGCGTAATGCAATAACGGGAGGCCTGGAATAGATTCCAGGTTACACCCTCCACTGTTCTCTGTGCCTGCTACTCTTCGTGTCACACAGCAGGCAGTAGTACACACCCACACACGTTCGTGCGTACGCAGGTGAGCGCATGCTAGCAGAAGTGCACGTATGCACACACACACACACACACGCACACACTGAAGAAAAGCGATTGCACTGCTTATTCAATGTACCATATGGAAATGAAACTTTGACTTTAACTTTAACTTTGACTTTCACACACACACACAACACTCACACACACACACACACTCTCTCTCTCTCTCACTCATCTCTCTCTCACTCTCTCTCTCTCTCTCTTCTCTAAAGAAAAAGTTATTGCACTGCTTATTCAATGTACCATCTGGAAATAAAACTTTGACTTTGACTTTAACTTTCACAACACACACAAAACACACACACACACACACACACACACACACACACCACACACACACAACACACACACACACACACTAAAGAGCGATTGCACTGCTTATTATCATCTGGAAATAAAACTGACTTTAACTTTGACTTTCACACACACACACAAACACACCAACACACACACACACCCCAACACACACACACACACACCAACACGCACACACACACCAACACACACACACACCAACACACACACAACACACAGATACACACAGATTACTGAGAAGAATCGGATGAGGCCAACAGTGATAAAGAACATAGAGCTATATGTTGGCCCGTGACAAAGGAGGAAACAAAGACAAGACAGAAAAGAAACAAAGACCAACAAGACAGAGATATAGACAAAGAAAGACAGACAGACAGACAAAACCTCAGAAAAACGTAGAGAATGACAATGTTATCTTTTACCAACTGTCACTACCACTCACGCTCTCAACCTTCGGATAAGACCAAAAACCGAGACCCCTGTGTTCGAACGCATGCGAACATCTTGCGCACACGTAAACCCGTGTTCCGCTTTTCGAAGAAAGTAGGCCATTGGGGCCGTGGAAAAAGCAACATTTAAAAAAGCAAACAACAGAGAGAAAAAAAAGACAACAGACGCCTCAAAAATTGAAAATGAATTTAAAATTTAAAACCAAATTAACCACTGTCTCAACTTATTGCCATT
>CM054146.1:7252648-7262648 GCA_028751875.1 Rapana venosa
AGTTTGGGTTTGTCAGGGGTTCCCCCCCGCACACAAGGGCCTACTCGGGAAAAGGGGAAATGGGCCTTAAAATGTGTTTTAAAAGCTTTTCTGCGCTTTTGTCAAACAGGATTCTAATTACCGGGTATCTGGCCCCCCAGGCTGGGGGAGGAGGATACATAATTTTTACATAATTTATTCTTTTATGTCGAGGATAATGGATTAGCACTCATGTGCTTGTTTACATCCAAGCCGGTGTGTATGCCCGTTTTGTAAATTATTCATCTGTTCCACTGGCACACAAGGGCCCGGGACTCTTAGAAAAGGGAACAGGATTTAACATGTGGACAGATGTTCTGGTGAGTTCGCATACCGCCTGGTTTATCATCTCATACGAAGGACTTTTGGGAAAGAGTGGAGTCTGCACTGATGTTAACCCCCAGGGGAAAATACCCCCTTTGAAAGGGAATCAAACAGGGTGGTCAGATTGTGAGCGCAATGTTCTAACCACCAGGCTATGGTGGATGTAAAAAAAACAACACACACACACTTTTAAAAACCCCATTCCACTGGATGTAATAAAAAAACCTGCCCCACATTAAAACCCATTCCACTGGATGTTTTTTAAAAAAAACAACCACAGTTAAACCCATTCCACTGGATATTAAAAAAAAACCTGCACATGTTAAAACCTTTCCCACTGGATGTATTAAAAAAAAACTGCACATGAGAGAGAGAGAGAGAGAGAGAGAGAGAGAGAGAGAGGAGAGGGGAGGGAGAGAGAGAGAATGTGTAGGGTGAGTGACTCTATTTATCAGCAACTTCTAATCCTTGTTTTCTATCTTTAAAAAAAAGGGTCGAAAACAGGAAAAAATCATTTGTGTGGATTTTTTTTTTTATAAAGAAACAAACAACCCTCAATAAAACAAGAACAAAGAAAAAAGATAGAAAAAAAAAACAACTTTATGGATATTGCTTCTGGGAAGTGCAATAATAAGTAAGAACACATTTAAAAAAACACAAAAAAACAACTTTTATCTTAGGAACATAGAGTGACTGAGAAGATAACAGAATATCTTCCACCTATATACAGTCATCACTAGTCTCTTTGCAATCTGTCAAGACTTTGGGTTTTTGTTTGGGTTTTTTTATGCACATAAAATTTCCTTTCTTCTTTCCAAATGTTCTTATGAATATAACTATTTCAGCTTTTCAACTCTCTCTCTCTCTCTCTCTCTCTCTCTCATCTCTCTCTCTCCTCTGTGTGTGTTCTTTATCTCTTCTTTTAATGATTTATTATTATCCCTCAACTCCCCCCCCCCCCTCCCCACCTCTACCTCTCTCTCTCTCTCTCTCTCTCTTTGCCACCTCTCTGGCAGTCTAAGATTACTGACTGTGATTAGACTCAACACACAACTCCTCTCTCACATGGCCATTGTTACCACAATGGTTAGAGGCTATACTGTCTCCTCACCCTATTGGGGGTTGTGTCACACCCAACACAATATCCAGCAGCAATGACAATGGTTAGAGTGGCAGTGGGCCATGTCAGGGGGAGGTAATTAGATGACCTTCCCATTGGATCAGTGCCTTGTGGCAGGGTCTATTTCAAAATCAGGACACACCTGCCAATTGTGCCATGCCCTGTTTTCTTGGATCATGGTTGAAAAGCCTTGATTGCATACACTTTGCCAACTCAGTAACAATTGTAGAATTTATGCCCTTGCTTTTAAAAAGTAGGATGTCCTAACTGTCTAGCCCTACTTTGTACTTGGGGTATTATTTATTTATTTATTTATCTATTCTTTTTTTTTATACCACTCTAAGTCACAGCAGATTTCTCTGTGTTGGGAGCCTGTTGCCACATAATCAGCACCACCAGTTGTTGTTTTTTCCTGTCTGTAACTGTATTTGTTTCCCTATCAGAGTAGCTTTTTTAACAGAATTTTGCCAAGGACAACTCTCTCCTTGCCATGGGTTTTATTATGTTCGCTTAATATGTGGAGGCACCGTGGTCAGGTGGTTTAGGCGGTCAACTCGTGATCCAGAGGTTGCGGGTTCGATCCCCACTCGGTGTTGTGTCCTTGGGAAAGACACTTTACTCCTATTTTCCTCACTCCACCCAGGTGTACAAGTGGGTACCAGCTCTGCTGGGGAAGTATCTGGCCACAGACTAGCGTCCTGTCACAGGGGTGGTGAAAAACCATCATTCGCTTAACCCTACAGAAACCGGATAAGCTCCGGCTCTATGGGCCTTCTGGCTCGAAAGAATATACTACAATACTTAATAATTATGTGTAACACACGGGACTTCTGTTTATTGTCTCATCCAAAAGACTAGTGGCCAGACCACCACTCATGGTCTAATGGATGGGGGAAAAAGTTTCAGGCCCAAACTTGATTCCAACCACTGCACAACACCTGACCTGGTATTACCTCTAGACCACAGTGTTGTGCAGAGATAGGAGATTAAAGATCTATACTCTGTTACAGACTAACTAAAAACTGCTAGATTTTTGTTGTTTTTACAGTTAGGAATAGCAATGCTGTAGTCTGTCTGTCTGACTCTCTGTCTCTGTCTCTCCTTTACAAGATTCAAGATTTAATTCCTTCCACCCCTTTGGGGGTATGGAGGATTACAAACAAATTGAACAGGAGAATAAACCTAACAGCAATATACCCAAAAATAATATGAATACTAACAGTAACTGAAAAGCAAGAGTTCATCCCATAATGATAAGCAAACAGCATTAATGACTCAATACTTTTTTTAAGTATACACATTTCTTTAAAAGACGTATTCTACACATATGAAAGACAATTGAAATTTCAAGAAATACCTGCTAATCTTATCAATTTTGAGAGCGACAGGAGAACTTCTTGAGATTTGCATTTCATTAGCCTACAAAAATTATAACTGAACATGGGTTAAAGGAAAGGTTGAGGAATAAAATTTTGTTGTAAATGATTGAAGTAGGGACATTCCATGATAAAATGAAATTCATCCTCTAAAACATATATTGCATTTTGAACATATTCTTTCTTCCCTTGGTATAATTATTATGGAAACCTTCAACCTCAATAGGAAGTTTGTCACAGCTACAAGGAAACTTCATAAGAGCATAAACATATATATCTGGTAAACAAGTTATATATTTTTCCATACCAAAATCGATCTTATAGTTTTTATAATAAAGGCATCTACTATTACTCCACAGCTCAGTTCTTCATTCAGTAACAAAATTTTCTATTAAGAAGGCTTTGATATGTGAACTTGTAGAATGAATACTTGAACAAAACTGTCTTTCCCACAAACAGTCAAATCTTTGTACTAAAATATTTTGTATCTTATTTAGCCATGATGTTTGAATCAAAGATTTGTCATGTAAATCTTTCATTATCTGATAAACATTTGAGGATAGTTTTTCAGACTGGATGTCAAGCAGCTCCACCCAGAAAGGAACCATTCAAACAGAGACCAAAATAGACAAAGGATATCTGGCCGTTTCTCCATATACTAGTGAAGTTGATGTTGTAGGCTTTGAACGAAAAATATACTTTAAAAATCACACACACACACACACACACACACACACACACACTACAGAGAGACTGGAAGAGCAGAAAACATACAGAGAGACAGAGAAATAGGGGAAATTATTAGGTGTTTAATCACACCCTGTAAGTGTGTTTGTGTGTGCTGGGGCGCCAATGTGTGTGTGTGCATGTGCACATGTGTGTGTGCATTTTTTATTTACTGTCAACATACTTACATGATGCAAAGAAAACACTCAAAATTTTAAAGAGGCAGTATTGCTAGATAATTAATCATGTGTGTGAGTGTGTGAGTGCACTTGGGCACAAGTGCCCCACTGTCAACACATTGACATGATGCAAAGAAAGACACTATCAACAGTAGAAAGAAAAAAAGCCTTTTACTTTTAGTATCCCAATTTCTCCTCAATTTTGTCAGTTATGCTAATGTCAGTTAAGTTTTTGCCCAAAGTTCTCTCTCTCTCTCTCTCTCTCTCTCTCTCTCTCTCTGTAAGGGGGTAAGGACAGTTTGCAACCTAAATAGCCTGTAGCTGAAGAAGCTATGCACCTTTAGATAGGCCACAGTTGTGGTCATTTCAAGATGATTGGGTGTATGGAATCACTACACATACATGCTAACACACATCAAGACAGAAGAAGAAGTGGAGACAGGAGCAGATGAAGAAGAAGGACAGAGGAGAGGACCAACAAAACAAGAATGACAAGAAGACACTGAAGCAAAAGAAATAGCAGAGACAGAAGCAAAACAATAAAAAGATCAATCAGAAAGAGATAAAAAAAAGGAAGAAGAAAAGCACGAAGAACATGAAGAGGAGGATGAAATGAAGAAGAAGAAGAAGAAGAAGAAGAAGAAGAAGAAGTGCGGAGAAGAGGAAGAAGAAGAAGAAGCCTGAAGATGACATATGGGCTGCATTAATAGCATACACACACATGCACACACACACACATGCATGCATGGGCACACCCAGGAGTGCTTGATGCATGAATATGCACATTGCCCCCCCCCCCTCTCTCTCTCTCTCTCCTCTCTCTCTCTCTCTCTCTCTCTCTCTCTCTCTCTCTCTATCTATCTATCTCTCTCTCTCGCGCGCACACACACACACACACAATCTGTCCAACTCCTCCCTGGTTTAATAACTTTTTTTTTTATAGTTTCACACAGTACTTCAACATGGCCCTGCCTCTGCTGCTCCTAATTGCCAGAAATACCAACAACCTAAAAACAAACAAACAAAACAACACACACACACACACACACACACACACACACACACACACACACACACACACACACACACACACACATGCCAACCCCCCCCCCCCCCCCCCCCACCAAAATATAATAAATAATGGAATAAATTACTTTTATCTTAGGAACATAGAGTGAGGAGAAGATAAAAGAACATTTCCTCCCATATATAGTCATAGACTAGTCTCTTTGCAATCTGTCAAACCTTTGTGTTTTGTTTGTTTGTGTGTTTTTTTTGTTTTTTGTTTGGTTTTCTTTCTTCTTCTTTTTTGAGGGGGATTGGGGGGGGGGGGGGGTGCACTAAAATAGGCACATGAAATTTCCTTTCTTCTTTCCAAATGTTCTTATGAATGCAACTATTTCAGCTTTTCAACTCTCTGTCTCTCTGTCTGTCTCTGTCTCTGTCTCTGGGTTCTTTATCTTTCTTCTATTAATGATTTATATTATCCCTCTCCCCCCCCCCCCCCCTCCCTTCCCCACCTATCCAGCAATCTGACATTACTGAATGTGAGTAGACTCAAAACACAATATCTCTCTCTCTCTCTCTCTCGCTCTCTCTCTCTCTCTCTCTGGAACATAGAACAGAACATCTTGTGCTTTGGTTAAATCCTGTTCTGCTTTTTGTAAGAGTAGGCCATTGTGTGCTTGGTGGGAACAGATAACAGAATTTACAAAACCCACATACACACAGGGACTGGATGTTTATAAAATAAAATAAAAAGCACACGAGTGCTTATTCCATTATCCTCTATAAAAGAATAAATAAGATTTTTTTTTTTTTGCTGCCTCATCTTCTGTGATGTCCCCCGTCCTGCTGTTCCCACGCCGCTCATTCCAATCTCCACGCCACAGCCATACCCAGATTTGTTATGTCTCATCCTCAGAGTCAGAGGTCCACAGGGAGCCAATCACTATCAGGCCGCCATGGGGCCACCAGCCAGAGGGGTCCTGCACTGCTGCTGGGTCACTTTGGCGGTGTTCAGTGGTGCCTGTTCTGAGCTAACATACGCAGGACACCACCTACTAAGTCCCCTACTAACGACAGTATTAGCTCAGCCGCGGAGCCAGACTGAGTAAGTTGCCCACCCAAGGTGGTAACCACCACAACGTCCCTCCAACGACCGTCCCCTGCAAACCTCCAACCCCAAAGGCTTTGACACAAACTTACCACAGGCACAGGAGTGTATGGGCAAACCGAATCTGAGGTCACCATGAGACCAGAGAAACTGGGACCACCGAATCAGAGGCAATTTTTTTTAATTGCATGATGATCAATGACATTGAGGATGACGAAATTATGCTGCTGTGGAAGTGCATATGCTTTGAGACTACTTGGCAGGGTTGTACTCTACGCTTACTATCATAATATATCCCGGCGTCAACCGGGCCCGAGAGATACAGACCCCTGCAGTGTTGGTCAGGTCATTTGAGCAACACTCTCAAACTCGCATGGGTTAAGTGGATGAAGCTCGACTGTGTGGTCCCAGTCTTCCCACTGAGCCCACAGCACACTCACTCTGGGTAGGAGCCGGCTGAAGTCCGAAAAATCCCTATGACTCTTATGGGAATCGAACCCACGACCTTCCAGTCCGTAACCCAAGGCGCTAACTACTGCGCCATGGCGGCTGGTGTAAATAAATAAGATTCTTTATCAGTCCTCCTTTAAAGATTTATTAATATCCCTCTTCTCCCCCCCCCCCCCCCCCCTCTCTCTCTCTCTCTCTCTCTCTCTCTTACCTTCTGAAAAATAAAAATTGTTCAAAATTGTTTTTCTCTCTCTCTCTCTCTCTCTCTCTCTCTCTCTCTCTCTCTCCCTTTGCCACCCCTTGGGCAATCTAAGATCACTGGATGTGATTAGACTCAACACACAACTCCTCTCTCCCAGCCACAGGGGCCATTATCGCCACAATGGTTAGAGGCGATACTGTCTTGTCACCCTGTTGGAGGGGGAAGGTGGGTGGGCACAGTGTCGGAATTGGGCTCCCAACACAATGGTCCAGCACAATGTCCATCCGCAATGGTAGGGGCATGGACATGGTAGCGTTAGAGTGGCAGTGGTGGATGTCAGGGGGGTCGGGGTAATTAGATGACCTGCCCATTGGATCAGAGCCGTGTCACAGGGTGTGTTTCAAAATCAGGACAAGGCCTTCAATTGTGCCCTTGGCTGGCCAAAGCCTTGGTTGCATACACTTTACCAACACAGTGAAATGTAGAATTTGGCTGCTTTTAAAAAGCGGCCATGTCCTGTTTAGCCTTGCCTTGTACCTGGGGTGTTGTGCAGAGATGGGAGATTAAAGATGTATAAACACCCTGTTACAGACTGACCAAAAACTGCTGGGGTTTTGTTAGATTGGGAAAAAAACAACCCTGTTGATTGTTGTTAGTTTATTTTTAAAATTTAGGTTGTGTTGTGATCCAGTGGGATGTAACCCTGGGGGTGATACTTATGTGTGACATTACCTCTCTATGTGTGTGTATGTGTGTGTTAAATAAGTTTAATTCAAAAAGCATTATGACAAAACAATACACTTCATCATCTTGAGCAACAACAAGCATAGAGCTTTTTTTTTTTTAAAGTACCAGCTCAACCTGATGGAGACATTTTGAATTGTATTTATTGTTGTGGGGATCAACTTCCACTATGTATCATTCCCCTTACCACCCCCACCTCGATCTCCATCATGAAGGAGGAATCCAGGCCTCCAAACAGAGGGTCCTTAACCCTCACCTGTATGTACCCCCTCCCTGCGTGTAGATGTAGGCTTTAGTTCTTTGACTGCGCTGCCATGCAGCATGTGCCCGTGAGCTATTCTTTAAAATTTGGAAACCTCAGAAAATAATCTGGATATAAGCAGGTAGGCAGAGAGCAGGAAAGCTGCCCCTGTATCTTCTTTCTGTAAGGGGTGTTTCCACACCCACATATGTGATTCTGCCCTTTTGAATTGTCACTGTGTCTGCAACTGGCTCAGTGAGAGAATGCTGGGGAGCCGAACTCTCAGCTGAAGCAAGATACTGAACTGACTGAAGTTAAGTATCTGGGCATACACCAACTAGGTAGGTGTATTACAGATTAGGGAAAATTATTATTTTTTTGTTTTTTTGTTTTTTTTGTTTGACTTCCTCTGGAAGAATGGTTGTTGTTTCTAGCATCCCACCTGTATTTTCTTTGCAGTGTAAGGCACTGCAGGAAGATTTCCTTCCTCCTGGAGGAAGGAGATCAAAGCTATTGTTACTTTTTATTCTAATAATTACCTGTGTGCACTAGCACTTTGGTGAGGCACCACAGAAGTAGGTTCAGACTGCACTACATTTTGGGTTATTTTATTCCTTATTTTTAGCAGTTTTTTTTCAACCAAATTTTATTTAGTTAGAGTGGATTTGGTTGGATCCCCGCTCGGCTCGGTGTTGTGCCCTTGGGAAAGACACTTTACTCCTATTTTCCTCACTCCACCCAGGTGTACAAATGGGTACCAGCTCTGCTGGGGAAGTATCTGGCGACAGACTAGCGTCCTGTCACAGGGGTGGTGAAAAACCATCAGTTCGCTTAACGCTACAGAAACCGGGATAAGCTCCGGCTCTATGGCCCTTCTGGCTCGAAAGAACATACTACATTTTTTAGAGTGGATTTACTGCAGGGCTCGGGGATTCCAACCACAGAACTCAGGGTGTGCTGCTGCAAGGTATTCCATCTTGCCTCAGGTATCGTTTGTTCCTTGGGTCATGTGGATGAGTTGATAACCATAAAATAGATGAGTGAATGTATGTGTGATAAATGAGGATAGTGTTTCAAAAGTAGAACTTTGTTGTGTCCTATAATATTTCAAAGAAAGAATATTGAAAGACTATTAAGAATTGCCAATTGTAAATATCAGTACGGTAGGATAAGGAAACCAACTATACAAGGGGTAATATATTCAGAAAAAAAAAATTATTTTTTCATTTTGCATGAGAGAAACTAGTTTTTTGATTCAAAATTATTAACATAGTGTGTTTTAAGGATAAAGAAGAAAATAGACTCTGCCATGAGGTATCTGTGGGAAGGGAGATATAAACATCATATTTTTGTAACAGAAGTATTGTTGTTGTGATGTTAAAAAACAAACCAAAAAAAACCATTGTCTGGCTGATAACTGAAATTAAGAACTATGGTATTATAGTGTACACTACAGTGTCCAGGGAATAAATGAAAGAATAATGTTAGAGGCCGTTTTTTTATATTATATTATTTATATGAGCGTTTGAGGTTACTTTGTTTGATTGTGGTGAGCCCGCCTAAATCCATTTAAGTTACAGGGGGAGTGGGGGGAAGGGGGGATGTACCTAGCAATGTCTGCCAAGACCACTTACTTGGTGTCTGTCTGCCTAGGTGAGCTGCGTTGTGTCAATGAGTGCGTGTGCCTAAGACTGTGGTGGAAGGATGAGTTGGGTTTTTTGTTTCCTCATTAAGTTAATTTATTGTTAAGGGGGATAGAGGGATTAGGGAACTGGGGTGAGGGGTGGGAATAGTGTGATGTTTAGCTAGTAGGTTGATATTATTTGTGTGTATGATTGGGTTGTAATAAAGTATTGTTTGTTTTACCTAGCTTGTGTTGTGCTGAATTGTGCCTGGAAGGATTTGGCTCCCTTTCCTTTAACAACGACCTGTCCTGGCTACATATGGATTCCTGCAGGGATCCCTGTGGCAGCCCTTACAATTGTCTTGTTTTGTATTGTTTGCTACTTAAAGTCACCGCAGATTTCTCCCCATGAAAGTCGGGCTGCTCTACATGGGGAAAGGGCAGCCCCACCCATTTTTCTTTGTCTGTCTACAACTGTATTTCTTTCCTATCAGGGTAGCTTTCTTTTCTACAGAATTTTGCCAGGGACAACTCTCTTATTGGGTTCTTTTACGTGTGCTAAATATGTGTAACACACAGGACCTGGGCTTGATTGTCTTATCCGAAAGCCTAGCGCCCAGACCACCACTCACGGCCTAGTAGATGGGGGAAGTTTCAGGCCCCAAAAAGGGGTCAAACCACCACACACTTTGAACCCCACTTTTCCTGTTCTAGGCACGTGCCTTACCTCTAGACCACCAATCCACTAAACAAATAAATGCAATGACAATAGCCCTGTGTGTGTGTGTGTGTGTGTGTGTGTGTGTGTGTGTGTGTGTGTGTTCTTTTTTTCTTTTGCTTCTTTTATGTTAGGGAATAATGGAATAAGCATTCATGTGCT
>CM054146.1:7267648-7270870 GCA_028751875.1 Rapana venosa
GTGTGGTGGTGGTGGCTCGATCCTTGGGGTTGTCAGATCACCAGCACAACGCTCTAACCACTGGGCTATTTCTCTCCTTTTCTCCCCCCCCCCCCCTCCATCCCCCTCCCTCCCCCACCACCGCTGCCACTACTTCCCCCCCCCCCCCCCCCCCCCCCCCCCCCCCCCCCCCCCCCAAGATAAATTGATGACTGAGACCAGGAAACAGCTTTGATACTGAGAGCTCAGGCTCAGAAGCACTTCCTGCTCGGGGAGTGGATGTGTTGTGTTAGTGTGGGTGTGGTGTGTGGTGGGGGGGGGGGTGGGGGTGTGTGTGGGGGGGGGTGGTGGGGGGGGGGGCGGGCTTCAGAAATTGTACTAATTTTAGGGTGCGGCCCTGTGGGGTGGAGGGGAGGGCTCAAGTGGGATGACTTACGCGACCCACGGTCCCTAAATGGGATAGGCCTAACTCCGCTGGGACGGGATAGCCTAGTGGTTAGAACATTGCACTCGCAATCTGACGACCCCGGGTTCGATTCCCGTTCAAGGGGATATTTTCCCCTGGAGTTAATAACATCAGTGCTGACTCCACTCTCCCCAAAAGTCCTTCGGATGAGACTATAAACCGAGGCCCCGTGTGCGAACGCACGCAGAACATCTTGCGCACACGTTACATTCTGTTCCGCTTTTCGGAAGAGTAGGCCATTGTGTGCCGGTGGGAACAGATGACAGAATTTACAAAACCGCATACACACGGGGACTGGATGTAAAAAAAAAAGCACATGAGTGCTTATTCCATTATCCTCGATACAAAGGAATAAAAGGAAAGAAATTTTTTAAAAATTATCATCTCAAAACAAACAAGGGAGACAGGTATTTAAAACAACAACAACAACAACAACAGAAAATCCAAGTTGTACATAATAATTATGGCTTGAGCAGGAAAACAACGATGGCAAATTGCGGGGAGAGAAGTGGGGTGGAAGAGGGGGAGGGGGGGTGGGGGGGAGCAGGAGAGGGGGGTTAAGGGGGGATTAGTAGGATAGTGGGAGATGGGGGTTCATTATGAAGTGGCAAAAGCCGGTATAATAACTACGATGGTGATATTGTCCATAAATCAGGCAAGATTACAATCGGTGGTATTTTTTTAATAATTTATATGATGAAAGGTCGTATTTCCGATCTGCTTGTTTATGATGCATGCAGTCACCATGATAAGTTATAAGGTGGTGTGTGTGTGGGTGTGTGTGTGTGTGTGTGTGTGTGTGTGTGTGTGTGTGTGTGTGTGTGTGTGTGTGTGTGTGTGTGTGTGTGTGTGTGTGACGGCAGCTTGTCTCTGGTTTTGGATGACATTTTTCATTAACTCACAGCTATAGAGATAATAGGCGATAATATCTTTGCTGACAAAATTTATTACATGTCTGTGTGTGTGCGCGTGTGTGCTGCGTGCGTGCGTGTGTGTGTATGGTGTGTGTGTATGTGTATGTGTGTGTGTGTATATGTGTGTGATGAAGTCAATGTTGCTGTTGTTGCTGATAGTGTTGTTGCTGATAGTGTTGTTGCTGATAGTGTTGTTGTTGTTGTTGCTGCTGCTGCTACTGTTTGCTATGGGATAGTCGGTTTGGTTTTAGCATGAAGCAGTTTTTCACTACTAACTGAATTATAAAGGATAATGTACATTATGTTTAATCACGACTGTTTACCTTTTTTGTGTGTGCAAACACTGGTGTGTGAGTCAAAGTCGATTTGTTTATTTCCAAAATGGTACATTGAATAGGCAATGAATGCATTTGCTTTATTTCCCCACCAAGCCATCTATCTAAGAACACCAGAGATATTATCAACAGCCACAATATTAACAATTTTAACAAAGTGAGTAAAATTTTATAAAGTGTGTGTGTGTGAGTGTGTGTGTGTGTGTGTGAGTGAGAGAGAGAGAATCAGATGCACAGAGCGAGAGAGAGAGAGAGAGAGAAGGGAGAGAGAGAGAGAAAGAGGAGAGAGGAGAGAGAGAGAGAGATGAGAGAGAGAGAGAGGAGAGAGAGAGAGAGAGAGAGAGAGAGAGAGAGAGGAGAGATTATCTGATAACAATTTTTTATTACTTTATCAATAACGGTGGAAAGATTAATAATCTTTTATCAACCTGCTATATTAGTCTGCTGTGACAGGATCATAACCCATTATTTTGTACTTAATGCTCTCTGTCTGTCTGTCTGTCTGTCTGTCTCTCTCTCTCTCTCTCTCTCTCTCTCACACACACACACACACACACACACACACACACACACACACACACACACACACACACCATGGCAGCCCACATAACAAAAGCTTTTGAAACTAAAACCAAAACCACCGCTAAAACTATGAACCATTGAGCTGTTGCTAAATTTAGCATACAAAAAGGCTTAGGCTCATTCGCCCATACCCCCCCCCCCCCCCCCCCTTCCCCCAACCACCACCACCACCTCATTTTCCTTTGAGGATATTATTTGTAAGAAGATTTCTTTTTTCCCAAATGAAAAAAAAAACTAAGGGGAAAGGGGGGGGGGGGGGGGGGGGGGGGGGGGGGGGGGGGATGGGGCTGGAGAAGAAGAAAGGAATTTACTTTTCTCTCAAATGTTTCAATTCAAAGGTCTGTTATCTTTTCGAGCAAACCAACAATACAAACCTTAGCAAATTATGACTAATGCATTCATGGGCTAGGGCTAGCTATGACTAAAAAGAGAGTAGAGGTTAAATATAGACTCTGCTGGATCAAGCCACCATGTGTTCCTGCTCTGCTTTAGCCCTGTGGGTGCTGTGTGTGTGTGTGTGTGTGTGTGTGTGTGTGTGTGTGTTGTGTGATGGAGAGGAGAGAGAGGAGGAGAGGAGAGAGTAGAGAGAGAGAGGATGTGGTGTGTGTAACAGAGAGAGACGAGAGAGGTGAGAGAGTGGTGTGTGTAACAGAGACGAGATGAGAGAGAGATGGGGAGAGGTGACGAGAGAGGGGGAGAGAGAGGGGTGGTGTGTGTAAAACAGAGAGAGAGAGAGAGAGAGGTGGTGTGTGTAACAGAGAGGAGAGAGAGAAGAGAGAGGGGAGAGAGTGAGAGAGAGTGGTGTGTGTAACAGAGAGAGAGAGAGAGAGAGTGGTGTTTTGTAACAGAGAGAGAGAGGAGAGAGAGAGGGATAGAGAGAGAAGGGTTTTGGGTAACAGAGAGGGGGAAGGAGAGAAGAGGAGATAAGGGAAAAAGTGGTTGGTGG
>CM054146.1:7271370-7301370 GCA_028751875.1 Rapana venosa
TAAAAAGGGGTACCTGCCCTCTTTGGGGTCAGGAAGGGAAAGCACGAGGAGAGGAAGGCCCCCCCTCAATATGCTGGCCACAGAGAAGTGAGGTCTCTGACCCTCGCCCCCCTACACCTTATAGGTTTATGGACTCCTTTACCTTCCTTTACCTTAAGCCATGGTTCCAAATTTTATTTCAAAACGTGAAAATTTTTAAAGATTACCTGATTGCTAAAAAATTTTTTCCTCAGAGGGCATTTAAAAAATTTTGGCATGATTTGGGAAAATTTAAAAAAACCATATTTAAATTTTTTCTTTGTAGAGACCCTAAGCAGGAATTCTTTGGGTCGCCCCCGATTCCGTCCATCTGATCCGGCCCAAAATAGAACCCCAAATTTAAATTCTATTGTCTTTATATCCCTAAAGAGGAAAGGTTGCCTACAAATGGCTGGGATGAAAAGGGGAATGGGAAAAGAGGATAAAAAAAAATAAAAAAATATAAAAGGGGAGACAGAATAGTAGTGAAAATTATCACCTCAACTCACTCACAATCACACTGAAACACTGTGAATGTGACGACCAAAAACATCTTTCAATGTAATTTTTCGGGCCAAGCAAGTTGGTTCACAAATTTATCTTACTACTACTACTTACTACTACACTACTACTACTACTACTACTACTACTAACCTAAACTACAATCACAACATCCCAAATTGTACTACAAGAAATTTAAAACAAAACTAGTCTTTAAATTTTTTTGTCCAGTTACTAAAAACATAATTGTAACCCTTTTCAACACACAACCAACAGGGATCCGTTCAAAATCGGGGAACAAAGTTTCACAACGATCAGAAAAAATAAACAAAAGAAAGAAAAACAATTTAATGAGTGGGGATAAGGTGTACTGAAAGCCATTTTTTCCGGGAAATAAAAAGGACCAATCTTAAACCATTTGATTTTTTCAAAAATAAAATTTCTTAACAAAGGATCAAGGATACAAATCAAATCCCCGAACCCACATTTTCAGGTAAACATATTAAAAACTTAAAGAATACCCCCACAAACAAAAAATGCCTAACCAAGTTTTGCCATAATAAAAAAACAAATCTTAAAAATGTCCCTTCAGTTACCCCTTTCCCAACCCCTAATAGAATAATTTCCTCCAACTCTAACTTCCATTAAAACCACCAAAATCATAAAAACTAGTCTTAAATTTTATTTATGGGAATGGGGGTTTATAAAAAAATTAAAAATTAATTAATAATTTTTGATTAATTAATACATAAAGCAGATTTTAAAGTTGCAAAATTTTTTAAAAAAAAAAAAATTTTGATTTTAAAATAAAATTTTAAAAAAAAACCAACTGGTTTTCAACATAATTAAAAAATTTGATGGGCCTTTTTATTTATCAACATTTTTTGGCTGAACAATATTCTGCCCAAAATCAAACCGTCAACAAAGAAAGACAATTCAAATTTGCCACTTCTTTTTTGTTAAAAAAAATCATTCTAAATTCACAAGCAAAAACCCTTCAATCCCTCACAACCTTACAATGTTTAAAAATAAGTAAATTAGTTTTAAAATGAGCACCAATAGCTTAAAAAGGGCAACCCAAAACCTTAAAGGGGGGAACATCAAACACCAAAAATTATGGAGCACACGTTTTTCCCCTTTTAACCCCCCGGGGAGGAAAAGAAAAAAGCTTAAAAACAAGGGAAATAATTCAACAAGAGAAGATTATTTTGGGGTACTTTGGAGTTATTTTTTCCCCACACCTTGTAAAAAAAAAACACAAAAACACTCCCTTTTTTGGTGGGGTTACATCTTCAAATACCCTTATCGTCTTGTTACTAGAACAAAATTAAATACCCGTATAATAATTTTCCATCTTCCCCATACATACCCTTAGTGAGATTATCTTGCTGGTCTTAATTGTGCATTGAAAAACCCTATGTTAAAACTGCCTCACACCCTCACACACACACTAAAAACACAGCATACACATACAGCAAACACGCACACAGATTAAGAATTTTTCCATAGCTTATTTTTGGGTTTTCCAAATTTGGATGGGAGGGGGAGGAATTAAAATTTACTTTTAAATTTATATTAATTCAAAGAGAATATGGGACTTCGACACCTTTGGTCTAAGAAAAATAAACCACACACCACATGATCTCAATGGTTTTTCCCAAAAATACAGATTCTACCCACTTACAAATAGCAAGCATGTCGAAATTTTTCTACCTTCACATAAAAACAATAATAATATATAAAAAATAAAATTTGAAAAAAGGACCACAATAGATAAAGGAAGAAGGGGAAACGCCACTGAGAAGGTTTTGTTGGGAAAACAAAACCCAAACCAAAACAGCCAAAAATCAAAACATCCCACCAGAATTCATTCCTCACTTTTGAAAAAACCCCCAGAGGGGGCAACACACACAACCCGTCCATTCTGAGGGGCATCCCCCCCCCCCCCCCCCCCCCACCCCCCCCAGGGAAATCTCCTCTCACAAAAGGGACTCGAGGACTCTCTGTGTCTACACGCCTGTGATCACCCCAAAATGCGCCCTTCAGCCACCAGAAGGCCTTCACCCTGCCAAAAACGTTCCATCTTCCCAAACCCCAGGGGGCCCGCACGAGGCCGGAACGCCTTCCCCATGTGACAACTGCGCAGCGCGCCTGCCTCTCGGCGATCAGGTTTTTTTTTGGAAGTTCCCCCGCCTTCGGCAATCACTGCCCGCCTCTGCCCGGGGCCAAGACTTTTTAGCTCACGGGCACCCCTCCTCTCCCCAACCTCACTCCTTCCCGCGTTTCCCCCCTGGGCGTCTTCCCGGAAAGCCCTGAGGTCGGCGTCTGCATGGTCCAGGCCTTCACTTCAGCCGCCCTGGACCGGGTTTCTAGAAAAGGAGAGGACTCGTGAGCCGGGGCATGCCCCACGGTTTTTCCCGGAAGGTTGTAGGCCCCCTTGGGCGGGCTCGGAGACGTGTGGGGTTGGCCGACCGGGCCTGGAGGGGGGATAAAGTCCGAAACATCTTTTGCACGGGTGGGCGTCCGTGCAAGAAGCCCATTGGGGATTCTGAGCTGTCTGGTTTGGGGGCAAGGTTACCCTGGGGGGTTTGGCAATGCCCTGTTGGGAAGGGGCAGAGGTGGGTTGCTAGGGGGGAAGGTCATCCATTTCAAGTTTGGGGCAAGTTTTTTTTGTTTTTTTGTTTTGTTTTGTTTTTTTATTTTTTTTTTTGTTGTTTTTGTGTTTCTTGAAAAGTGCAAAATCCCGGGGTCTTTAAATTTTTTCTTTGAAACCAAAAGGTTTTGTTTTTTTTTCTCTTCCCGGTGTGATAAATATTTTTTTTTTCTTTTTCCCTTTTCTTCTCCCCTTCCCCCTCCTTTTTTCTTCCCACTCTTTCCCCTCCTGCAACCTACTTTAAAAAATGAAGGGCCCCGGGGATGGCGGAGTCCGAGTTTTGGAAATGAGGGGGGGATAAAAATTTTAATGTGATGAGTAAATTTGGGGTGTTTTTTTTTTGTGGGAGGAAAAGAAAAAGATCAAAAAAACATGAAGGGTTTTTTTAATTTTGTTTTGTTTCGTCTTGGGGGGTGCTTTTTGGGGGTGTGTGTGTGGTTGTGTGTTGGGGTGTGTGGGGTTTTGTGTGTGTGTGTGGTGGGGTGGGGTGTGTGTTTGCTTTGCGGGCGGGGCTGGGATGATGAGTAAAAGGAATTTTTTAAAAACAGTTTTTTATTGTTAAAATCTATGCATGGGGTGTGTTTAAAGTACAAACCTGGTTGTCATTTTATTTTGTTTGATCCCTTGTGTGTGGTGTGTGGTGTGTTTTGTGGGGTGGGGGTGGGGGTGTGTGTGTGGGGTTGTGTGTGTGTGTGTATGCCATTGACGCAGTCTATTTAAGTATTAACGTTTCTTCCTTCCTTCTTCTTTATAATTCTTCTCTTTTCTTCTCTTCTTGCTGTCTTCCTCCTTTCTTTTCTCTCTTCTCCTCTTCTTCTTCTTCTTCTTCTTCTTTCTTCTTCTTTCTCTTCATCTTTTGCTTCGGTCTCTTCTATTATTTCTTCGGCTTCGGCTTCTTCTGGTTATCATTCTTGTTTTGGTGTTCTCTTTCTTGCGTCCTTCCTCCTCTTTCCTTCTCTTCCTTCTTCTTCTTTTTACTCTCTTCCCTCCTCTTCTTCCTCTTACTTCCTTCTCTGCTAACCTCTTACCTTTTATTCTTCTCTTTTGATTTCTCTTCTTCCTTTCTTCTTCTTCTCTGTTTCTTTGTTCCTCTCTTCTTCTGTTTTTGCCTCTACTTCCCCTGCCTCTTCTTCTTCCTCTTCTATCCTCCTTCACTTCTTCTTCTTCCTCTTCTCTTCCTCTTCACTTCTTCTTCTCTCTATCCTTCCTCTCACTTCTTCTTCCTCTACCTCTTCCTCACTTCACTTCTTCCTCTACCTCTTCCTTCACTTCTTCTTCTCTTCCTCTTCCTTCACTTCTTATTCTTCCTCTACCTCCTCCTTCACTTCTTCATTCTTCTTCCTCTATCTCCTTCCTTCTTCACTTCGTCTTCTTCCTCTACCTCCTCCTTCACTTCTTCTTTTCTCTCTATCTCTTCCTTCACTTCGTCTTCTTCCTCTACCTCCTCCTTCACTATTTCTCTTCTCCTCTATCTCTTCCTTCACTTCGTCTTCTTCCTCTACCTCTTCCTTCACTTTTCTTCTTCTCTTCCTTCACTCTTTCTTCTCTTCTCTTCTTCTTTCTCTTCTTCTTCTTCCTTCTTCTTCTTCTTCTTCTTCTTCCTCTACCTCTTTCTCCTCCTCTTCGTCTTCTGTCTTTGTACGTGTTTGTTTGCATGTATGTGTCTTGACTTCAGACACGTGAAGGATCTTGATATGAGGACAATTGTGGCTTACCTAGACATGCCCGCCTTCTTCTGGCCAAGGCTATCTAGGTTGCAAATTGCTCCCCCTCACCCTCTCTCTCTCTCTCACCACATACACACACACACACCATGCATACACATGTACACACGCACGTACACACACACACACACCTTGCATACACATGCACACACGCACGTACACACACACACACACACGCAACACAGACACCCCACACACAACAACACACACACACTACACACACACACACACACACACACACACACACACACACACACACACACACACACCTCACACACATGCACACAGCACACACCCCACGCATGCACATGCACACACGCACGTACACACAAACACACACACACACACGCATACACATGCCCACAAACACACACACACATACACACACACACACAGCTTGCATACACATGCTCAGAACATACCCACGCATAACACACACACACACACACACACACACACACACGCCCGCGCCGCGCGCGCGCGCGCGCGCCGCACGCACACACACACACACATACACACACACACAAACACACAAACACTCACACAGAGCTTTGGGCAAAATCTTAACTGACATTAGCATAACTGACCGAGTTGAGAAGAAATTCGGTTACTAAAAGTAGAGGACATTTTTCTTTTCACTGTTGATGGTGTCTTTCTTTGCGTCATGTCAATGTGTTGACAGTGGATAAACGCACGCCCGAGCTCGCGCGCGCGCGCGACACACACACACACACACACACACACACACACACACACACACACACACACACACACACACAATGACTTGGTGATGGTTGGGGTGGAGTTCTGGTTTATTTTGCTTTTTGTTTGTTTTGGGTTTTAGGGTGGTTTTCTTGGGGAGGGTTTATTTTGGACTCTTTTTCTCGTCTTTTGTTAGTTCTATATTGTTCTTCATTTGTTTTGGCTGTTATTAGGCGCTTTGATTTGTCTGTGCAAGATACAGCGCTATATAAATTCCATTTTTTATTATTATTATTCTTGTCTTATGTTAGTTATGTCGCTGTTGTTGTGTACGTATGTTTGTGTTTGTTTGAGTGTTTATTTGCTTGTTATGGTTTGTTGTTGTTCATTCATTTTTTGGTGTGTTTTATTCAGTTGTTTGTATGGTAAGTTTTTTGTGTGTATGTGTGTGTGAGGGGGGGGGGGGGGGGGGGGGAAGCAGTTGGTGTGTCTTTAAAAAAAAATTGTTTTGTCTTCTTTGTTTGTTTTGGTTTGGTTTTTCTTTGTTGCTTGTTTGTTTGTATTATGATGGATATTTTTTCAAGATTTATGAATTATTTGAATTGTATGGTTTAATATTTTTCTGGGGTTTATTTTTCTTTTTAATTCCATATATGCATAGTTATTGTCTTTTCTTGTTTGATTTGTATAGTTTACCATAGATTAGGTGTTTTTTATTCTATGTCTGCATATACATTATCTTTTTTTCTCGCTTTTTTTTTTCTTTAGATAGATGGCTTGATGAAAAAAAAGCAAATGCACTGCTTATTTAATGTACCATCTGAAAATAAAAGTTTGACTTTGACTATGACTTTGACACACACACACAGGACTAATCATCTAGCAATACTACCTCTTTAAAACTCTGAGTGTGTTTTCTTTGCATCATGTGAGCGTGTCGACAGTGAATAAAAAATACACACACACGCACGCACGCATGCACGCACGCACGCACACACACACGCACACACACACGCACTCAGGAGCGCATTCACGCAAGCACCCACGCGCGCGCGCGCGACGCACACACACACACACAACACACACACACACACACAACACACACACACACACCACGACACACACACACACAACGCACACACACATACATGATTAAACACCTAGTAATTTCCTCTCTCTCTTTCTCTGTCTCCTCTCTGTGTTTTCTGCTCTTCCAGTCTCTCTGTAGTGTGTGTGTGGTGTGTGTGTGTGTGTGTGTGTGTGTGTGTGTGTGTGTGTGTTGTAGTGTGTGTGTGTGTGTGTGTGTGTGTTGTATGAGTGTGTGTGTATGATTGTGGTGTGTGTGTGTGTTTGTGTGTGTGTGAGTTGTGTGTGTGTGTGTGTGAGTGTGGTGTGTGTTTGTGTGGTGTATGTGTGTGTGTGGTGTGTGTGTGAGTGTGTGTGTGTGTGTGTGCGTGTGTGAGTGTAAGTGTGTGTGCGTATGTGTGTTGCTTTCTAATGTTTGGGTGGAGGTGTGTGGAGGGGTGTGTGTGTGTGTGAGGGTGGGGTGAGTGTGGGGGGTGTGGGAGTGTGGGTGTTGTGTGTGGGTGTGTGGTGTGTGTGTGAGGTGGATGTGAGTGTGGTGGTGTGGTGTGTGTGTGTGTGTTGTGTGTGGTGTGTGTGCGGGACGAAAGAAAGAGAGACAGAGTCAGTCAGTCTGACAGATAGTCAGACAGACAGACAGACAGACAACAGCATGCTTTCCTAACAGTAAAAACAAGCACTTTTGACAAAGACCAGGGAAGAGGGGAGGGGGTGGGGGGGGGGGGGAGAGGGTGGAGGGGGGGGGGGGGGGGTTGACAATCAGAGTACGAAAGTAGAAATACCCACTACCACCGCCACCCCCTCCCCAAACTTGTCATTCCTTACCCAGGACTGTCGATAAAAGATAATGAACACATAACCCTACACACCACACACACACACACACACACACACACACACACACACACACACACACACAACACACACACACACACGCACAGACACGAAGAGAGAAAGAGAGAGAGAGAGAGAGAGAGAGGAGAGAGAGAGAGAGAGAGAGAGAAGAGAGAGAGAGAGAGAGAGAGAGAGAGGACAGACAGCAGACAGAAAAAGATGCGTTGCCTTTGAACAATTTGTTGTCATTGCCTAAGGTGGCCTTTTGGCCAGGGTAGTAACACAACGACTCTCTGTTTGAATATAGATAAATAAAAGATAAGACAAGATAAGATAAGATAAGAGAGAGAGAGAGAGAGAGAGAGAGAGAGGAGAGAGAGTGTGTGTGTGAGTGGTGAAGGAAGACAGACAGAGAGACAGACAGGGAGAGACAGAGAGACAGAGAGAGAGAGAAGGACAGACAAACAGACAGACAGGGAGAGACGAGATAGAGGGACAGAGAGACACACACACATAGACAGGCAGACAGACACACAGACAGACGAGAAAATCCACAGGAGAAAATTCGGTCTGTAAACAGATAAAGAGGTTGACAAAAGAAGATGAGGGGGGGGGGGGGGGGGGGGGGGGGGGGGGGGGGGGGGGAGGGAAGGGGGGGAGAAACCAAAAGGGCGGGGGGGGGAGGGGGAAAAAAAGGGGGGGCGGGGGGGGGGGGGGGGGGGGGGGGGGGGGGGGGTGGGGGGAGGGGGGGGGGGGGGGGGGGGGGTCAGCCGGTGACGAAGACGAGTGTGGTGTATACGCTCACCTGGGGACACCTTTGTTTTTTTTTGTTTCGTTTTTCTGACTTACCACGGATAACGAACGTGATAAAGTGGACAGATGAAAGAGATAACGTGAAAGGAAAGAAGTTAAGTGAAAGAGTAAGTGGATACGAAGATAAGTTGTCCGAAGTAAGTTGACACGAAGAGTGAAGGATGGAAGGTGAGGAGGTGTTGAGGACAAAAGTCCCCCCCCCCCGTGGGTACCGAGGTGGACCTGTCGTAAACCTCCCACCTTTGGAAATTCCTGTTACAAATTTGTTTTCTCACGTCTGATCATACTACATGCCGTCCACGATAGCAAAAAACCGCGCACGCCGCCTGGTTTTTGGTCATCAGGGTTTTTTTTGAACAAACCTTGTAAAAAGAGTTGCTTCCTAATCCCCCCCCTCCCCTCCAACTTCCTCACCCCCCTACCATTCTATCCCCCCCCCCACCCCCCCCCCAACCCCCCCCCCCCCCCAAAATTTAAAACATAAAAAAATTAAAAAATTCTTCTGAAATAGCTAGAAAAATTCCCTCTTTTCTCTCTCTCCTTCTTTGTGTTTGCCTTGTTCCTTTCCCTTCCTGTCACCTCCTCCTTGTCTATTTTCTGCCTTCTTGGTCCATTCTCTTTCCCCCCCCCCCCCCCCCCCCCCCCCCCCCCCCCTTCCCGGAAAGACTTAACAGATAAACCATCTCTTCCATGCTGAAGTGAAGTTGGATGCTAGCGCTGGGCCTGACTTGTCAGGCGCTTAACGGCAGCACAACGCGTTTTCCGCTTATGTGACAGAGAACAATAGTTGCTGTCTGAGCATTCAAAGATAAAGAAGACAAAAAGAATTAAGGGCGCAGTCTGCTGCTCTTCCTTGTATGATTTATTATATCATCACAGTATCAACTACAGGTGAAAGAAGTAAAAAAAAAAAAATTAAATTAAATTATTTTTTTTTAAAGGCACTTGTAGAGTTTCTCAGGCAAAATTTGATCGGGTCTTTTTATTATTATTGTTTTTGTTTTTTGGGTGGTTTTTTTATATCGGTAAAAGGTCCATCACTCGATGATACCACTCTAGCTCTGGCTTCGTACTGAGACAGCAGATACAGACTACAACTGTCATTATCTTAATTTTATAACTACTTTATGTATACAAAACTTGTAGTTTGCGTGTTTGGTCGTTGGTTCGTGTATTTGTCTCTTTGTGGACTTGTGTGTTTGTGTGCTTGTGTGCTTGTGTGTATTTGTGTGTTTGTGTGTTATGTATTTGGTATTGTTGTGCGTTCCCCAGCTTAACACTCTGGGGGGTCACCCAGAATGTGCCACACTCTGACTCACTACATCATCCCACCTGGGAATCACCGTGAGATTGAAATTGCACACTGGATGAGAAGTTTGCGTGTATGACTGTTTTCAAGTACCTCGCCATATAGGCAGCCATACTCCGACTTCAGAGGATTTTGTTTCTCCTTTAAAGGAGAGTGCAGGTTTTTATGTTAAGAGCTTGTCATGACTAAAGACTTATCTCAACACAACATTTGACAACAAACATAACAACATTTTAGTGTAGGCCTTGACAATTAACTGACATCAATAACTGACACACACACACACAGCTTGTGGCCTGGGCCAGTGTGTTTGAGTGTTATGTGTGCTGTATTAATTGGTGTTGCATTGACAGATATTGTTGAGGTTCAGCATATCATGAGCTTGGAGCAGGCTCTACCTCAAATGACGTAATTGTTGATTTTGTTTTTCACAATTACGCAATTTGCTGAATCAGTTAAATTAATCAATTCATTCATTCATTCTTGTATTTGATCGTTCATTTATGCATTTATGTATTCATTGCTGTGTTTGTTTCTCGTTTAAATGCAGATCCGGCTCCTTTTATTTTCAGGATTTTCAAAGATTTGTACTGCCACAAGTTCGATTTGTTAATGATGTTTTGTTGTTTTTGTCCTTACGAAAATCTGATTACAATTCTGTTCTACTTTCAGTGTATGACTTAAGTTCAAAAATCGAGGAAATATTATTAATTCTGAAGCGTTTCTTTTAATACAATCTTTATCATTACTTCATCCATTGTATATACGTAAGAGTTCGAAGCCATTTCGAAACCCAAGTTTCATACAAACATACCACTCATCAATGTACCACAGAAGTACTTTTAAAAAAACCACAATGGTTTCGTCATAATGAAACCGGATACTAACTGAAGTGATCTACACAATGGTATAGTACCACTGCACAACACTTAAGTCTTTAACGACACTGTATCATTATTTCGTTTAGTTTATTTTTAGAGTTTGAAGCGATTGCCAAACTCAAATTTCAGACAAACATACATTCCTGAAAGTCAGATTGAAGCTAAATTGATGGAGGGGGGGGGGGGGGGGGGGGGGGGGGGAGGGGGGGGGGAGAGGGGGTGGAGGGAGGGTTGAAAAATATGGCTGGGAGAGTGGGGGCCGCGAAGGGAGGGAAGGGAGGTGGGGGGAGGGGGAGGGAATGGGGAAGGATACAAATTTAAGTAATCAAAGATTCCCAAACAAAAAAAAGAGATACTTGAACAAAAAAACAACAAAAAACAACAACAACAACACAACAACAACACAACCAACCAAACAAACAAAGGAACAAAAAAGATACAATCTCTTATATTCCACACAAGGACATACTATCACTGCGCTAGATCTATGATGATAATGATGATGATCTGGATGTTGACGATGATGATGATGATCTAGCTGATAAATGTAGCCTATATTTCTAGATCAAACCCTTTCACTACAATCTTTATATAATTGTTTCATTGATGTTATGTTTAGAGTTGGAGGGCAACTGTGGAACTCGAACTCTACCAGTTGGTCAACGTCCCAAAGAGATCTATAAACAAAACAAACCAAAAAACCATACATATATATAGAGAGAAAATATAGTGAGGAAAAACAAGTGCAGGTAACCAGTAACACACACACAACACACAACACACACACACACACACACACATATATATATATATATATAATCTGTTTTTAACCTCCTCCTTCTCTCCCCTAGGGGACGGGATAGCTCAGTGGTCGGAGCACTCGCTTTCCCCCAGCCAAGTTAAGCAGCGTCGAGCGTGGTTACCAGTTGGATGGGTGACCGTTTGCGCGCCTTGGCTTCAGTACAGCGCCCCCAGTTCACCCAGCTGTAAATGGGTACCTGCCCTATTTAGGGTCAGGAGTAGGTAAAGCAGCGAGGAGAGGAGATGGCGCCGCCCTCAACATGCTGGCCTTAGAGAAGTGAGGTCTCTGACGCCTCGCTCCCCTACGACCTGATAGGTTATGGGACCCCCTTTACCTTTACCTTACCTTCTCTCCCCCCCCCCCCCACTCCCCCCCCCCCCCCAAAAAAAAAAAAGTTGGTTTATTCTTTACGAAACCCGGATACAAGGTGTAGGACGAATCTAAACAACGTTGTAGTAGTACCACTGCGCTACACCCCTTGACTCTGCTTAGTAAGAGAAAAGTGGCTCTGTATTTCAGCCTGGTGTGGAGTGGTGTGGTGTCATGGGGTGTGGTGTCGTGTGGTGTCATGTGGTGTGGTGTCGTGCTTGCTGGCACATTCTGTGGCCTCACTCACCCCAGGCTTTTCTTTAAAGTCTTATCACTGTTTTCCTGTTCGATAAAATACGACGCAGTAGCCTAAAATTAACCTGTCCGTAAACAGTGCTTGTATCATTTGTCACTTTGGTGTGTGTGTGTGTGTTACTTTGTGTGTGTGTGTGTGTGTGTGTGTGTGTGTGTGTACTTTGTGTGTGTGTAAGGTGTGTGTGTGTGTGTGGTGTGTGTGGAGTAGAGAGAGAAAAGAGAGAGAGAGAGAGAGAGAGAGAGAGAGAGAGAGAGAGAGAGAGAGAGAGAGAGAGAGAGCAGTTTATAAGCACATTATTTTATGAGCAAGGCTGTTTCTGTTTCTCTGTCTCTCAGTCTCTTGGTCTGTCTCTATATCCCTGTCTCTCTGTCTGTCTGTCATTCTATCTGCCCGTCTGTCTTCTGCCTGTCTGCCTGTCTCTGTTGTCCTCTCATAATTTGTTTCTCTCATAATCTCTCTTCTCTCTCTCTCTCTCTCTCTCTCTCTTCTCCTCCTCTCTCCTCTCTCTCTCTCTCTCTCTTATAATCTCTACTTCAATAATCGCTCTATCTTATGAATTCATAGCGCTGATCTTGTACACATATCAAGTCTGTTTCTCTACATCTCTCTTTCTCTACTTCAACGCTCTCTCTCTCTCAATTCATCTCTCTCTACTCTCTTTTCTCTCTCTTCATATCTCTACCTATCTCTCTCTCATAATTCTCTCTTCTCTCTCTCTCTCTCTCCTCTCTCTCTCTCTTCTCTCTCTCTCATAATCTCTACTTCATAATCGCTCTCTCTCTCATAATTCATTCTCTCTCCTCTCTCTCTCTCTCCTCTCTCTCTCTCATCTTCTACTCCTCTATCTCTCTCTCTCTCTCTCTCTCTCATACTCTCTACTTCATAATCGCTCTCTCTCTCTCATAATTCTCTCTCTCTCTCTCATCTCTCTCCTCTCTCCTCTCTCTCTCTCTCTCTCTCTCTCTCTCATAATCTCTACTTCATAATCGCTCTCTCTCTCATAATTCATCTCTCTCTCTCTCTCTCTCTCTCTCTCTCTCTCTCTCTCTCTCTCTCTCTCTCTATAATCTCTACTTCATAATCGCTCTCTCTCTCATAATTCATCTCTCTCTCTCTCTCTCTCTCTCTCCTCTCTCTCTCTCTCTCTCTCTCTCTCATCTCTCATAATCTCTACTTCATAATCGCTCTCTCTCTCATAATTCATCTCTCCTCTCTCTCTCTCTCTCTCTCTCTCTCTCTCTCTCTCTCTCTCTCTCATAATCTCTCTCATAATCGCTCTACTCTCTCATAATTCCTCTCTCTCTCTCTTCAACTCTCTTCATCTCTCTCTCTCTCATCTCTCTCTCTCTCTCTCTCTCTCTCTCTCTCTCTCTCTCTCTCTCTCATAATCTCTACTTCATAATCGCTCTCTCTCTCATAATTCATCTCTCTCTCTCTCTCTCTCTCTCTCTCTCTCTCTCTCTCTCTCTCTCTCTCTCTCTCTCTCTCTCTCTCTCTCTCTCTCTCTCTCCATAATCTCTACTTCATAATCGCTCTCTCTCTCATAATTCATCTCTCTCTCTCTCTCTCTCTCCTCTCTCTCTCTCTCTCTCTCTCTCTCTCTCTCTCTCTCTCTCTCTCTCTCTCCTCTCTCCTCTCTCAGTACGAGTATTGGGTGGTGTTTTTTTTTATTTTATTAAGATGTATCCCTACAGTACAGGCGGGGACCGGATGTAAAAAAAAAGCACATGAGTGCTTATTCATTATCCTGGAAATAAAAGACTTTGTCATTGTCATTCTCTCTCTCTCTCTCTCTCTCTCTCTCTCTCTCTCTCTCTCTCCTCTCTCTCTCTCTCTCTCTCTCTCTCTCTCTCTCTCTCCTCTCTCTCTCTCTCTGTAATTGCCCTTCATGGGATGATTAAAGTGTTTTTGACTTGATTTTGACTTGACTCTCTCTCTCTCTCTCTCTCTCTCTCTCTCTCTCTCTCTCTCTCTCTCTCTCTCTCTCTCTCTCTCTCTCTTTCTATCTCTCTTGATTGTGCCAGCCTTGCTTTATATTTGTGTAATAAAGCCTTTAGAATAAGAGATATCTTGGTTTCTTACGTCATATTTTTGGAACTGATTCTTATTGTGGTGGTTGTGGGTATACAATAGCATTTTGGTTTTTTGTGTTACTTATTTTTCTCACTAAAATACTAAGCAGTTTGGCAACCCGCCCTTCATGTATGGGCCAATGGCCTTTTCTCTCTCTCTCTCTCTGTCTCTCTGTCTCTGTCTCTGTGTTTAAGTTGTCCACTACACTGTGGCGACACTAACTATTAAGAGCCCCCACTCACCCACTCCCTCACCCTCTTCAGCAGACGACATAAACAGCAACAAGCCGGATGCAGCTTAAAGCACAGGGCAAGGCCATGAGGACATTTATCTTTTTTATATTTACTTTTTTCATTTTTCGTTTTTTGTTGTGTGGGTTTTTTTCCCCCCACACGCAGAGTAGAACAGGACTGACTGAGGGAGTGGAGAGGAAGAAGAAGGAAATGATGTGGATAAAAAGTGTGTGGTGTGTGTGTGTGTGTGTTGTTGTGGTGGTGTGTGTGTGAGTGGGGGGGTGTAGGGGGGGGGGAGGGGGGAGATTTATTTTATTTATTTTATTTATTCTTTTATATCGTGGAAAATGGAATAAGCACTTATGTGCTTTTTTACATCCAGTCCCCGTGTGTATGCGAATTTGTGAATTCTGTCATCTGTTCCCGCCGGCACACAATGGCCTGCTCTTACGAAAAGCGGAACAGGATTTAACGTGTGCGCAAGATGTTCTGCGCGCGTTCGCACACGGGGCCTCGGTTTATAGTCTCATCCGAAGGACTTTGGGGGAGAGTGGAGTCTGCACTGATGTTAACTCCAGAGGAAAATATCCCCTTGAACGGGAATCGAACCCGGGTCGTCAGATTGCGAACGCAATGTTCTGACCACTAGGCTAGAATCAGTGTGTGTGTGTGTGTGTGAGTGTGGTGTGTGTGTGTGTGTGTGTGTGTGTGTGTGTGTGTTGTGAGTTGGGGGGGGGGGGAGAAAGGGGGGGGGGGGGGGGGGGTAGATCAGTGTGTGTGTGTGTGTGTATGTGGTAGAGGGGAGGAAGAAAAATGATGTGGATAAAATGGGTGTGTGTGTATGTATGTGTGTGTGTGTGTGTGTGTGTGTGTGTGTGGTTGGGGTGGGGGTGGGGAGGAGGGGAGGGAGATCGGTGTTTGTGTGTGTGTGTGTGTGTGGTGTGTGTGGCGGAGGGGAGAGAGGGAGAACAATTATGTGGATAAAATGGGAGTTGGGATGGGGGGGTGGGGGGGTGGAAGAGGAGGGGAGGGAGATCTGTGTGAGAGAGTGTGTGTGTGTGTGGGGGGGGGGGGGGAGGGAGGAGAGGATCGGTATGTGTGTGTTTGTGTGTGTGTGTGCATGTGCGTGTGTGTGTGTGTGTGTGTGTGTGTGTGTGTGTGTGTGTGTGTGTGTGTGTGCGTGTGTGTGTGTGTGTGTGTGGTGATTGGGTTGGAGGGGATTTCAATGTCACACTCACTAGAAAAGAGACAAGGTGGGAGGGAAAGAAGAATGGAACGTGGGGAAGAGAAAGAAGGAAGAGAGTGACAGAAAAGGTGGACATTATTTGTAGACAAGGTTTTTCTTTTCTTTCTTTCTCTTCTTTTTTCTTTTTAAAAGAAATAAACCTAAACAATCTGAACAATGTCAACCACACATAATGAGACGAACTAACTAGTAGATGAAACCATAAATAAAAGCAAGACAAAACAACAAACAAACAACAACAACAATGACAACAACAATAACACACACACACACACACACACACACACACACACACACACACACACACACACACACACACACACACAGATAAAGAGATCTAAAAATACCGACCCTTTTCCTCTCTCGCCCCTTTTCCTCTCACCTCTTTCTTTCTCTGTTTTCTTCTTTACTTTCTTCCGTCCAAATTATCATGATAAAGATGGCCCTTAAAATAGATTGAAAATGGACTTGCTGCTTGTTTCTGTTTCGTTTTGTTTTGGAATAAACAAACAAACAAGAAAGATTGATAGACGTGTGTGTGCGTGCGTGCATGCACGCGCGCGTGAGTGTGTATGTGTGTGATTTTTGTTGTTTTTATTTTATGGTGTTTGTTTTTTTTTTTTTTTTTTTTCTCAGATTTGGAAATGGGGGAATTAGAGGACAGTTATTTATTTATTCATTCATTTATCGATTTACATTCTTGCAGAAAATTCGAACACCGTTTGGCTTCAATCCCATGGGTCCATGAAGTCGTGGGTTCGAATCTCAGCAGCGGCTGGTGAATTAAGTGTGGAGATGTTTAAGTCAACTTCAAGTGCAGGCCTACCAGTGCCTTCATTCCCTTCGTGATTATACACATGCAGAAGACCAAATATGCACGTTAAAGATCACACAATTCATGTCAGCGTTGGGTGGGTCACGGAAACACGAACATACTCAGTGTACATCCCCGAAGTCGGAATGCAGCTACCTTCATTGCGGGCAAAAACGGTCGTATACACAAAATCTCACCATTGGTGAACTTCGGAGCTCTAGCCGAGGAACGAAAAATAAAAAGAAGAAAAATTTTGTTGTTGCTGTGCGTTCCCCAGCTTAACACTGCGGGGGTCACCCAGAATGTGCACTCTGAGTCACTCACCCCACCTTGGAATCACTGTGAGATTAAAACTGCACACTACTGAATGAGAAGTTTGCGTGTATGACTGTTTTCAAGTACCTCGCCACAAAGGCAACCATACTCCGACTTCAGAGGATTTTTTTTCTCTCCTTTAAAGGAGATTGCAGGTTGTCATGTTAAGAGCTTAATGTCATGGCTGAAGGCACAACCTCAACATCACAACAGTTTACAACATAACATTTTAGTGTAGGCCTTGGCAGTTAGCTGACATCAATAACTGACACAGCTTTGGCCTGGGCCAGATCACCGGTTCAGCAATGGAAGGAATGAAAGACTGCACACAGGTGCACGTGCGTTTTGTGGCTGACCCAGATACGGTGACCCTCGCTGGTGGATCGAACCTGAGATCGAAACGTCAGGAGCGCTTCGTCTTTTGGCCCGTGTCTAAATGACAAAGGAACATGAACGGTTCGTCTTGCTTTCATTGTATTGTCTTGCACATCTTCGCATGTTGTCGATTCTCTGTTGTTATTGTTGTTTTTGCGAAATTGCTTGCGTCTTACGTCATGTGCCACACAAATAATCTGGGTTCATCAAACGGGCTTTCTAACCTTCAACCATCCATTGCTGACTGCGTACTGGTTCTGTTTAGAGTCGCAGGGACGCTATAAAGGCAAAGAAAAGAAAACGAGCAATCCCAAACAAACAAAAAACAAACAAGAAAGAAACAAACAACCACAACAACAGCCAACCCAAAACCCAAACCATGATTAAAATTTTTTTTATGCATCTCACTTCATATTCATCAATCCCTGTTCCACGAAGGGCGACCAAAACCGTCTTTGAATTCCCGAGGGAATTTGCATGGGTTTAGTCTGCTATGGGTGTCACGCTAATGGTTTTTGGTTGTTCTTGTTTGGTTGTTGTTGTTTTTGTTTGTTGTTGATAACGAACCCTGTGATATTTCAAGGCCTCATGTACTGGTTTTATTTCGTTTGTAAAATTGTTACTATAATTATTTCTTCTTCTACGATGTCAATGGTGATGGCTCTGACGTGACCCTTCCAGTTGGCTTGGCTAGACATGTTGAAACGAGCAACAACTCAATAATTGGTGTTTTAAATCAATTTGTTAATAGTCGCCCACTTATAATCAATTACGAGCTATAAACCTGATCCAGCTGACAACCCTTATATGGCCTCCATGGTTAGTAGTACTATAAACACCCAGAAAGAATGGCAGGGCATGGCATGGTCTGACTAATGGGTCTTATCTCATGGCTTTGGTATCTGTTTCTCTTTAACACCGTTGATTAAAAAAAAAAAGGAAAAGGAAACCTTTTGCATTAAGTTGCAGAGCCAGAGTGGAGGAAGCTGGTTGCAAAATCTTCAGTGCTGCCTGCCTCAACAGTGGACCCAGACTACAAGGATCGTTGAAGAGAAAGGTGAAGGAGTGCTGGATAGTGGACATGCACGCTTTGTCAGTTGTGAGCTGCTCTGTGTGTGAGAGATGCCAAACATTGTCTTCCCTTCAGTAACACCTCGCGATCAACCTTCCCCAGATTACAGAAAAAAACACACCCCAAAAACAACCAAAAACACAAAAAAAACATCCCAAAAGCCAACATCCCCCCCCCCCCCCCTCTCCGCCGCCCCGGCAACAACAAAATTCAAGGGGTCATTGCACTCAGAGTAAGCGGTCCTTGCCTCACTCTTCACACTTGAAAATCACTGTTAGACCCTTAGTTTAGACACTAGAAGAGAAGAGTTCGTCGTCTGGCAATATTCAAATACCTTGCTGATTCCAACTTCAGAGGAATAGTTTTTTTCTTTTTTGTGTGCCTTTTACTGCAGAATAACAGGTTATGCCAGAAGTTTGTTCAGGATAAAGACAATCCCCTCCATGGATGTGTCAAAACAGAACCCCATTTTTGTGTGATGGGTTCTTTGGCAGTTGGTCGGTTGACGTGACGAGGCGCCCAAGCCTCTGGCTGGCCGAGGCCATCAAGTGCACATTCCCTGGGGGACTGTGAAGATGGCCTGCATTTTGATGGGGAAGGAAGGAAAGAAGGGGGCGGGGGAGTGGGGAGGAGGGGGTGGGGTGAGGGAAGGCAGATAATTTTGAACTCATGCCTTGGAGTTATGAGTTTGGCGCTGTGACATCCACCCCCCCCCCCCCCCCCCCTCCCATCCGCCCCCCAGTACGGGATGACTTGTGTTCTGCTTAAAAAAATATTTTTATTATAAGTTTTAGAAAAATTTTCATTTTGTATTTTTTCTTTTCAGATTTTTGTTAAGATCTTTAAAAACTTCTTACATTATTCTCATTTGGTTCCTCGGCAAGAGCTCCCAAGTTCACCTAATGGTGAGATTCTTTATTATTTTATTTTTGCGAATGTGACCGTTGTAGCCCATCGTTAATGGTAGCTGCATTCCGACTTCGGGGATGGTGTCTAAACACATCTGTGTACGTCTTTTGTGGGGGGGGGGGGGGGGGGGGGGGGCAGAGGTGCACAGCATTTACTATTTTCAGCAGTGTGTATTTGGGGCATATAGAAAATGGCCAAAGTCCATCCCTGATTAATTTTGTTGTGACAATGACATGTGTTTTCAGCTGCCAGATAATCTCGTTTGGCTTGACGGTGGAATACATTACAAGCTTTTTTGCTTGTTGCTGCTTCAAACGGATTTGTGAAACAATGCGTTTCTTCTTTTTTGAATAAACATTTATGTAAACCAAAGTCTTATCTTTCTGAGCTTGCATGTTACATACTGAGGTATAAATTGAGATATGTGTCATGTGCGTGTGTGTGTGTGTGTGTGTGCGCGCGTGTGTGTGTGTGTGATGTGTGTGGTGTGTGTTGTTTTGTGTTTTGTGTGGTGCGTGATCCCTGCCGTCAGCCACAGGTGGCTAAGCCTTTTACAAAAGATGGCGGGGTGTTTAATGTGTGTAGGCGAAGATATTATTACAATGTATTTGGACACACCACCACTTTGATTCGCAACTTCCTCCAAAGAACTTTGGAGGAGGGGTGGTGGTGGTGGTAGTGGTGGAGGAGGAGACGAAACCAATTCTTTAGAAGAAAAGAAAAGTCCCTCATAAAACAACAACAACAACAACAAAACATTTCCGTGGCGATCACTCTTAAATTATATATATACATAGGCCCTCAGATAAGATGAAGATGACACCAGTTCAACGGTTTAACCTCTTGATTATTCCGCTTCCTTCTCTCTACTCCTTCCTACACCCCCCCCCTCCCTCCCCCACCTTTGCCAATCGCCTCCACCCCACCCCCCACCCCAAGACACACACACACACACACACCACACACACACACACACACACACCACACACACACACACACACACCACACACACATCAATTTTCCTTGAGCTCTGTGCAAGTCGGTTTGAAAACAAGTATGAGGAAACCACAGCGCTGTATCATTCATCGATTCCTCCTCCTGGTCTTACCCAGCAAAAGGAATCAGAGAGAGAGAGAGGGGGGGGGGGGGGGGGGAGAGAGGAGAGGAGAGAGGGGGGGGGAGAGGGAAAGGAGGGGGAGGAGAGAGCGAGAGGGAGAAAGGGAGGGAGAGAGGGGGGAGGGAGAGAGAAAGAGGAGAGAGGAGAGGGGAGAGAGAGAGGAGAGAGGGGGGGGGAGGGAGGGAGAGAGAGGGATGATGAGAGGGAGAGGAGATGAGAGGGTGGAAGAGGAGAGAGGGAGGGAGAGAAAGAGGGGGGAGAGAGAGAGGGTGGAAGAGAGAGAAAGGGAGAGAGGTAGAGAGAGTAGAGGGAGGGGGGGGGGGGGGGGGGTGGAGAGGGAGCATTTTTCTTCCTTCCTCCTTTCTTTCTCTCTGTTAGCTACAAGCCCGACTGTCCCCAAAAGCTTTTCCACAGCCCTAGGCAGTCTTTTTTTTCTTTCTTTTCTTTCTTTCTTTCTTTCTTTTTTTTCTTTCCTTCTTTTTTTCCCTTTCTTTCTTTTTTTTTTTTTCAAAGAAACTTCGCCCAAAAACTCGCTGAAGTAAAGCAAGCCGAACTTTAAATTGTTTTGGTGGGGGGGTTTTTTTTTGGTTTTTCTTTTTTTTTTTTTCTCAATTTCCGTGTAGGAGGTTAACTTGGAGGGTTTGAAAGTCGACCCGGATCTGCGTTAACTGACTTGTCGGGTCGCACAAAGTAAATTAAAAGTAAGTTGCAGAGGTTTTTGTTGGTTTTTTTTTGTTTTTTGGGTTTGGGTTTTTTTGTGGGTTTTAACTGTTTGGGTTTTGTTTTGGGAAACCCGTTTGCTTCAGGGATGCAGACAAGTTAAGGTAAAGAAAAAGGGTCAGAAAGCAAAGGGTTAGATGGCACAGAATTTTGGGTGTGGGGGTGGGGGGGGGGGGGATGGGGGGGGGGGGGGGGGGGGGGGGGGGGGGGGGGGGGGGGGGGGGGGGAGGGAGGTTAGGGGCGTGATGTAATGGTTTGGGTTTTTTAAAAACAAAAATAATCCCTTGATGAAGGGGAGAAAAAGTGGGAATGGAATTTTTAGGGGTAGGAGGTGGGGGGGGGTTTGAGGAAGGGGGGGTTGGGGGAGTGTATGTGTGTGAGTGTGTGTGGGGGGGGGGGGGGGGGGGGGGGGGGGGGGGGAAAATTTAAAGGGTTTTTGGGGGGGGGGGGTTTGGAGAGGGGAAAATGAGGGGGGGGAAAGGGGGGGGGAGGGGGGGGACGGGGGGGATTTCTGGGGGGCTTTTCAATTTTGTAGTTTTTTTAAAAATTGCTTGTTTTTGGGTTTTAATTTTAAAAAAATTTAAAATCTTGAAAAATCTTACGAGAGTACGTTGGGACGGGAAACCTGGAGGGTGGGGGTGGGGGTAGCCGGGGGGTTTGTTTTTTGCTGTTTGTTTTGAAAGGAAATTTTTTTAATTTTTCCCGTCGGGTGTTTTTTGCGGAAGCTTTTTTTTGTTTTTTTTTCCCGGTTGCGGGGTGTTTTTCGGGGCATTTTGTGATCGCCTGTGATCGGGGGGGGAAAAGAAGTGTCTTTTCCTTCATTCGTAAAACATTCATTCATTCATTCATTCTTTTTCATCCATTTTTCCATTTATTAAATTTAAATTCATTCATTCATTCATTCTTTTCATTTTCATTCATCCTTTTCCTTAATTCACTCGTTAAAACATTCATTCATTCTTTTCATTCGTAACCCTTTCCCTTTTTATTAAACTTTTTCGATTGTTTATTCTTTTAAAACATTAATTTCATTAAATCATTCGTTCGTTTCTTTCCCGTCGGTTTTCGTTCATTAATTTGTTTTTCTTTTTTTTAAACCCCTTCGTTTTTCATAGTTCATCCTTCATTTTATTCGTTCTTTCATTCATATGTTCATTCCTTCATTATATGTTTTTCCCTTCATTCAAATTTCCTCCCTTCATTTATTTGTTCGTTTAAATTTTTTTTTTTTCATTTTTCTTTGGATAAGCTATAAAAAGAAGGGGCCCCGTGTGGAATGCACGAGTAAATTTTTGAGCACACGTTAAAACCCGTTCCCCCCTTTTAAAAGGTGGCCATTGTGTGGTGGGTGGGGGAAAGGGAAAAAAAAAACATTTACAAACTGCATCCACACCCGGGCCCGGGTTTTGAAAAAACCCATGAAACCCTTTTTTCCCTTACCCCCGGAAAAAAAAGAAAAAATAAACACAAACACACACACACCACACACTCTCACACACTCCACACACACTTCACACACCCCACACCAAAACACACATCACCACAACTCACACACAATCACACACAAAACCCCTCCACCCCACTCACACACACACTCCCCACCCACACACACTCACAACAAAAACACCACCACACCACACACTCCACACTCACACAGCACTCACACACCCCCACACACACTCACACACACCCCAAAAAGACTCAGTGGACAGGCCCGTACAGTTCAAAAACCCTTTTGGTAAAGGAAAAAACCTTTTAAAAACCACCACTCCACACACCCACAAACAACACCCCCAACACCACTCACACACCACACCCCACCAAAACACACTCACACACACACACACACACCCCACACACACACACACACACATACAGATCCGTGGACAGCCCGTACAGTTTTAAAAAAAAATTTTTAAAGGAAGGCCTTTAAAACCCACCCCACTCACAAAAAACCCCCCACTCACAAACACCACTACAAAACACACCACTCACACAAACACACACTCACACACGCCCCCCACCCACACACACACACACTCACACACACAACATACAGATCAGTGGACAAACCCCGTACGTTCAAACCATATGGTTTAAAAAAAGGCCTTTAAAAAAAACACACACTTTACACACACAACCGCCCACAAACCCACACCCCCCACAACACACACAAACCCCAACACACACCACACACAACCACACACTCACAAACCCATCAGATCAGTGGACAGCCCGTACCGTTAACCCTAGGGTAAAAGGGGAAAGGGCCCTTTTAAAAAACCCCACACTCCACACACACACACCCCACCACAAAACTCACACACACACACACTCACACAAGCCCACACACACACAAACACCAACCCCATACAACACACACACAACACCCCACACACACCAACAAAACACCCCCCCACACCCCCCCCCCAAACCCCCACCCACTCCCCACACATACACGACCACCCCAAAAACATACACCCCCAAACAAAAAAACACAACACACACCCCGCCCCCCCCCCCCCTCCTTTCACACCAACCAAACACATCACGCCCCTCCCCCCCAAAACACACACATACCGCCGCCCCCCCCCCCCCCTCACCCCCCCACCCCCCCCCCCCCCCCCCCACACCCCCCCCCCCAACACCCCTTAAAAATAAGCCCGCCCGTAAGGCTTTTGATATAGTTCAAAAAGGGGGAAAGAGGCAGTAGGAAGGGAAAGGGTTAAAAATAAAAACATCAAAAAATCCTCCCCCCTCCCTGAAACATAGTCTTCCCCCCCCCCCCCAACCCCCCCCCTCCCTGCCCCAAGGCAAAAAATTCCTCATAGAAAGTCACAAGTACACGTGTTCTCTGAAAAATGTCACGTTTAATAATAAAAAAAATTGGGTGGGGGTGGAGGGAAGGGGGGGTGGGGGGGGGGGGGGGGGGGGGGGGGGGGCTACAGCAATAAAATTCCTCATCAGACACTCACAAGTACACGTGTTTCTCTGAAAAAATGGTTTACGTTTTTTAAAAAAAATTTAAAAAAAAAAAAAAAAATTGGGGGGGTTTGGGGGTTTAGGGAAATGGGGGGGGGGGGGGGGGGGGGGGGGGGGTACCCGCAAAAAATTTTCCCCATCAGAAACGTCCAAGTACCCCGTGTATCTCTGAAACATGTCACGTTTAAATTTAAAAAAAAAAAAAAAAATTTGGGGGTTGGGGGTTAGGGGAAATGGGGGGGGGGGGGGGGTACAGCCAAAAAACTTTTCATCAGAAACGTCCCCAAGTACACGTGTTTCTCTGGAAAAATGTCAGTTTTTTAAAAAATAATTAATTTTTTTTTTTTTAAAACCCCCGTTTGTTTGTTTGGTTTTTTTTTTTTGGGGGGGGGGGGGGGGGAAGGGGGATTTTCGCAGTAATTCCTCCTAAGAAATCACAAAATTTCAGTTGCCTCCTGAAAAAATGTCATGGGTTTTTTTTTTTTTAAAACAAAAAAATAAAAATAAAAAAAATGAGGGGGGTGGGGGCCTTTAAAGCGTAAATTTTCTTATTTTGAAATGCCAAGTACGGTTTGGGGCTCTGAAAGATATCACCTTTTTTTAAAAGAGAGAGTATATATGGGTTTTTGTTGTTTTTCGTTTTTAAAAACCCCGTTTGTGACTTTCTTTTAAGAAATGTCACAAGTACAGTTGTGTGTCTGAAAGATGTCACGTTTATTTATTTTATTTTTAAAAATGTATGTATATATTTTAAAAAGACGTAGGGGGGAGGGAGGGGGTGGGGGGTGGGGGGGGGGGGGGGGGGGGGGGGCTAAGGCAGTAACTTTCTCATCATAAAATGTCACAAGTACAGTTGCCTCTCGGAAAGATGTCACATTTATTCCATTAAAAAAAAAAATCTTTGTTGGTTGGGGGGAGGGGTGGGGGGGAGCTAAAGCAGTAACATTTATCTTCAGAAACATCACAAGTACAGTTGCTTCTTTGAAAAAATGTCACGTTTATTTAAATTTATAAAAAAAAGCTCTTGTTGGTTTGGGGGAAGGAGAGGGGGAGGGGGGGTGGGGGGGTGGGGGGGTGCCCTAAAGCAGCACTTTTCATAAAAAAAATGTCACTGTACAATTGGCTTGTCTCTGAAAAACCTGACGTTTTTTGTTTTTGTTTGGGTGTTTTTTTTTAAAAGGAGAAGAAAAAGAAAAAGAAAAAGAATCTGATGCTGGGGGCCACAATCCCTGAACCATAATTTTCTCCCCAAAGGCAAAATAGGTGGTTTTTGTTTGTTTTAAAGAAAGAAAAAAGAAGGACAAATAAACAGAGGGGAAAAAAAAAAGAAGAAAAGGGGGGGGTGGGGGGGGGGGGGGGGGGGGGGGGACTATAAAAAAAACAACATTTAGCTAGTAGTTGTGTGTCCCTAACAGCAATGTGTGTTGTTGTTACAGTTGTTGTTGTTGTTGTTGTTGTTTGAATTTTTATTTTTTTAAGTTTATTCTATTCTTAAGTTAAAGATAGTGATTGTTGCTCGAGCATAATAATATTTAAACAATACAATGCAGTACAATACAATACAGTACATTACAATGCAATACAGTGCTACTGGTGGTTTGGCTTTCTACGCTCCTCAATAGCAAGGAACAAGAACTTGCTTATGGTGTACTGGGTATGCTCATTATTTGATGACGACAAGTTGATAAACTGGATCTTTAAAGGAATATGTGGCCTCATCCCTATGAGTTCGCCCTCTAGATCATTCTATACTCAGGACATTTGAAAATGCAATTCTTCTTCGTCGAACGCTCAGACAGCAACTATTGTTGTCTGTCATATGAGCGAAAATGCGTCACGCTGCCGTTAAGCGCCTGACAAGTCAGGCCCAGCGCATCCGACTTCGGCACAAGAGAGAATAGTTACCTTTTAAGTTCTTTCTGGGAAAAAAGGCAGGAGAATGGACCAAGAAAATAGACAAGAATGAGGTGCAATGAACTTCCATCTTCTATTTCCTCTAGGCATATAGGACAACTGCGCTTTGACAGGTGCTACAGTGGAGAATCTGTGTCTATGAGCATTCATTTCTGACACCCCCTGCCCGAAATCTTACAACACAAGTTTTCAAATAATTGTTTGCATGAAATGCCTGCCACAAAGAGAGAGAGAGAGAGATGAGAGAGAGAGAGAGATGAGAGAGAGAGAGAGAGAGAGAGAGAGAACTCGAACTCGAATGATTTATTCACAAAAAGGCCATTGGCCCATACATGAAGGGGGTTGCCGAACTGCTTAGTATTTTGGTGGGGGTAAAAGCAATAGTAACGACAACATGTTACTGTATAACAAAAAGTCAGCTACAAAATATGACTTAGGATAACAATATCTCTCTTATTCTGAAAGCTTTACACAAATATAAAGTGAGGCTGCGCACAACCTCAGGATGACTTGATGCCAGGAGTAAACAGAGTCTAAATAAATTAAAATTAGGCTGTCTACTATATTTAACAGGGATGTAGTTCTGCCTAACATCCTCTAATACTGGACAGCACAACACAAAGTGTACTTCATCCTCCTCTGCTTGCTTACATAATGGGCATAGCAGCCTGTGGTCGTCAATATCATGTTCTCTGTATCTGAATTTATGAACATTTATATCTGATACACCAAGTCTAAACTTAGACATAATTGATTTCAAATGTATATCCATATCAAGTTTCAGATAAGGTTTGACATCATGCGAACTTATAAATTGTCTGTACATTTGAAATCTTTCACTGTTTTGTATATGATCACCCCATTGCTCCCATCGGCTGTCAATCAATCTTTGCCTGAAAGCGTTAATAAACTCTCTACAATTTCCGACTCCTTGATTGAGCTAAACAAATCCAAACCGGAGTTCACACAAACAGGTACGTATTTGTGTTGCCCAGTTGTTTTTCCCTTTGACATCTAGATCATAAAGCATCTTGTAGGATTTAAAAGGTAGTCTGCTCTCATTCATATGCAGAATCTTAATCCAATATCTAACGCATCTTACAGCAGCATTAACAGAGAGAGGATATCTATAAGTTTCACTATAAACAAGATCATTAGGTGTACGTCTATCTAAGCCTAAAAACTGCTTTAAAGCAAAGAGGTGCACTGATTCACAATGTGTTACAGCTGATCCAAGCCCCAAATTTCTGCACCATATAACACAGTGTGTTGTATTTGTGCATCAAATATCTTAATGAACAAGTCAAAAGAGTTATTATTCAATATTCGTAGTTTTTTTCAACACAATTAACAAGCTTCTTTTACCTCGACTTGCCAGATCTTTTCATGCAGTTGTGAAACTAAGCTTAGTAGAAAAACAGATTCCTAAATATTTATATACATTAATCACAAGAGAGAGAGAGAGAGAGAGGAGAGGAGAGCAGATGAGAGAGGATATGGAGAGAGAGAGAGAGAGAGAGAGAGAGAGAGAGAGAGAGACAGAAACAGAGACAGAGACAGACAGACAAGAATCTGTATGAAAGAAGTGGTATGACCCCTCCCCACCCCCACCCCCTCCTCCAACCCTTCCCTCAAATTGGGGCTTGAGAGTTGACAAATGAACTTCCTGTAGCCTTCAGGTTTAAAAACAGCGACACTGGGTCCTCTTCCCCTCATCCATCAACCTACCCCCCCCCCCCCCCCCCCCCCCCCCCCCCCCCCCCCCCCATCCTCACACACCACACACTCACAGAAACTAGTTTTAAAAGAAAAGGCTGTTTCTTCTTTCAAGGACTTTATTTTAGGACAAGAAAACAAGATGTTTCTTCGGACAGTTTGACATTTTCCTTATACAGACAGACCTATAATATATAAATTCCATTTATTATCATTACTCACGTTCGCGAGGACATTTTCACGCTCGCGCACATGCACACTAACACGCGCGTGCGCGCACACACTGTCTCTGTCACTCACTCACACACACACACACACACACACCACAACACACACACACACACACACACACACACACACACACACACACACTCGCTCTCTCTCTCACTCACTCACTCACACACACACGCACACACACAACACACAAGGATTAAAGTGACAGAGACAGACATGCAGACAGACAGATAGACAGAAACAGAGACAAAGATAAACAGACAAGTAAACAGACAGTGAGTCAGAAAAAACAACAACAATCCCCAAACAAGCAAGCAAGCAAACAAACAAACAAACATATGAATTAACCCATTTCATTCATACAACAAGTGGTCTGTGCTGTGTCACAGCTGACAAAATTGTCTCCCCTGTTTCCTGCAGGGTTCAGGGTCGCGAGCATGGTGATAAAAATAGATTTATGTCATTTTCTACCCTGTGTGTTGTTTTTGTTGTTGTTGGTTGTTGTTGTTTTTTTTTGGGGGGGGGGGGGCATTTGGCTAAGTCTGTTGTGTTGTGTTGTGTTCTGTTCTGTTGTATTCTGTTGTGTTGTGTTGTCGTGTTCTGTGTGTTGTGTTCTGCCCATGTCGTGTTCTGTTCTGTTGTGTTGTGTTGTGTTGTGTTGTGTTGTGTGTGTTGTGTTGTGTCCTGTCGTGTTGTGTGTCCTCTTCTCCTCTCCTCTCTTCTCTTTTTTCCTCATCTCTTCTCTTCTCTTCTCTTCTCTTCTTCTTCTCCTCTCCTCTCCTCTCATCTCTTCTCTCCTCCTCTCTTTCTCTTCTCTTCTCTCTTCTCGTCTCTTCTGTTCTTTCTTCTCTTCTCCTCTCTTCTCCTCTTCTCCTCTCTTCTCCTCTCTTCTCCTCTCTTCTTTTCTCTTCTCCTCTCTTCTCTTCTCCTCCCTTCTCTTCTTTTCTCATCTCTTCTCCTCTCTTTCTCTTTTCCTCTCCTCTCGTCTCTTCTCTTCTCTTTCTCTTCTTCTCTTCTCTTCTCTTCTCTTCTTTTCTCTTCTCTTCTCTTTTCCTTTCTCTTCTCTTCTCCTCCCTTCTCTTCTCTTCTCTTTTCTTCTCCTCCCTTCTCTCTTCTTCTCTTTCTCTTCTCTTCTTTTCTCTTCTCTTCTTCCTCTTCTTCTCCTCCTCTCTTCTCCTCTCTTCTCTTTCTCCTCTCTTCTCTTCTCTTCTCCTCTCTTCTCCTCCTTCTCTTGTCCTCTTTCTCTTTCCTCTTTCTCTTCTCCTCCCATCTCCTCTCTTCTCGTCTCTTTTCTTCTCTTCCGTTTCTCCTCTCTTCTCTTCTCTTTTCTTCTCCTCTCTCTTCTCTTTCTCCTCTCTTCTCTTCTCTTTTCTTTCTCTCTCTCTTCTCTTCTCCTCTCTTCTCTTTCTCCTCTCTTCTCCTCCCTTCTCTTCTCTTCTCTTTTTCCTCCCTTCTCTTCTCTTCTCTTCTCTCTCCTCTCCTCTCTTCTCTTCTCTTCTCTTCTCTTCTCTTTCTCTTCTCTTCTTTCTCTTCTCTTCTCTCCTCTCTCTTCTCTGTGTTTCCATATTGGGTAGTATGGTTTCCATGTTATTATAATCGCGTCGCGTTCGATATCGTTTGTTACCGCGCCGCAGCGCTATATGGCTTGATTGCTAAATAGCAATAAATTGTGTCATTATCATTGTCATATTGGGTAGGATGCACAGTGCCTGGTCTTCTCCTGTGCTTGTAACTCTGCAGGATGGCTGTCTCCTTGCCTCAACACATTCCCGCTTCAGAGCAGCTCATTTTTTGTGTGTGCAGGATGCATGCTGGGTATATTATTTTGTGTTTCCCTAACCCACCAAACGCTGACATGAATTGTGGAATCTTTTATGTGCACATTTGATCTATTGCATATATAGATATAATATATATATATATATTATATATATATATATATATATATATATTTATATATATATATATATATTATTGTGTGTGTGTGTGTGTTTTCTGTCTGTCTGTCTGTCTGTCACTCTCTCTCTCTCTTCTCTCACGCACGCGCGCGCACACACGCGTTTAAAGTGCAGGCCATTTGTTAAAAGATTTCTGTGCACTTTCAAAAAGTCTACAAAATGAATAGCATCTTCACCACTTCTTCTTTTTATGGGTGCCCATGAACATCATATTTTCTTCATGTCGCAATCCCCCTCTCCCTCCCACCCTCCCTCCCCCCCCCCCCTCTCCCCCAGCCCACCTCCTTTCCTTTCCACCAAACCTCACGGCTCCTTATCACCCACCCCCTTTTTTACCCCCCTCCCCCTCCCCCCTCTGCCCCTACCCCCCCCCCCCA
>CM054146.1:7311370-7313870 GCA_028751875.1 Rapana venosa
ATGAACAAATTTTATTTATAGAGGGTTATAGAATAAGCATATCAAATAGCTTTTTTACATCCAGCCCTCTGGAAAAAACAAATCGAAAGTAATTAATGTGCAATAATAATAATAATAATAATAATGTATGGAATTTATATAGCGCTGAATCTTGTAAAGCAACAAATCAAAGCGCTCAGATTTTATTTCATACCACTTTAAGTCATGGCAGATTTCTCTCCGTGAAATTCGGGCTGCTCTCCCCGGGGAGAGCGGGAGAACGCGTCGCCACTTAGCGCTGCGCCACCCTTTCACCCTTTTTTTTTTTTTTTTTTTTTTCTGCAGCTGTATTTGTTTCCCTATCAGAGTGGCTTTTTTCTAAGAATTTTGCCAGGGACAACTCTCTTGTTGCCGTGGGTTTTTTTTACGTGCGCTAAATAATTACGTGTAACACACGGGACCTCGGTTTATCGTCTCATCCGAAAGACTAGCGCCCAGACCACCACTCATGGTCTAATGGATGGGGGAAAAATTTCCGGTCCAAACGGGGTACGAACCGCCGCACACTTCAGACCCGGACTTTTCGCTTTCTAGACAGGCGCGTTACCTCTAGACCACCGATCCACCACATAGCATGAAAGAGAGAGAGAGAGAGAGAGAGGAGAGAGGAGAGAGAGAGAGAGAGAGAGAGAGAGAGCGAGATACACAGAGATGTATACACAGAGAGAGAGATGTATGCATACATATAGTCAGACACAGACTGACAGACACACACACACAGACAGACAGACAGACAGAGGATGACTAGTATCAAAAACCAACTGATCGATAGAGCTTTGCTATTGTTGTAATGCAGAAGTCACCTGATAGATAACAGCTCCCTGAAGACAGTGTGTGTCATCAGTCAGGCTCCGTGCAGGCATGACTCTGCATCTCTGAGTGCTCCCCATAATGACACAGAGCACACACACACACACACACACACACACACACACACACACACACACACACCGAAAAAGAAAAAAAAGGAAGAGGGGGAAGGGGGAGGGCAGCATATTGGATGATTTACTCTTTCCTTTGTTGTATTAGTTTGTTTTTTCAATCAATTTCTCTTTAATATGTTGTTGTGATATATTCACATTTTTTGTTGACGTTTTTAACAGGTTGGAGTCACATAGGCTTTTTTCCCCAACGCTCAAGCTCTCTTTGTTCTTCTCTCTGTCTCTCTCTGTCTTTGTCTCTGTCTCTCTCTCTGTCTCTCTCTTTGTGTCACACACACATACACACACACCAAGCTCATGTGCTCATTTGCATCCAGCCTTTTGAATCATACAACAGGACAATTTAGAAAGGAACATGTTGGCCATCTGTTGTATAAGTGGGCTTTTTGTGTGCTTGTTTTCTTTGTTGTGATCAAGATCAACTTGGCATGGTGTTTTTCAATCAATACTAGCTGACGCTGTAGTCAAGTAGTTAAGACCATTCGACTTCAATCCCATGGGTCCATGTCGTTGTGGGATCGAATCTCGGCGTGGCCTGGTGAATTAAGGGCTGGGATGTTTGCCATCTTCCATTCAGTGATGACATTTTCCATAGCCAATCCTCTTCTACCTCTATACACCCCCACAGCCCCACATCCCGTCACCTCACCCCACCCCTACCCCTTCCCTCACCCTTTCCAACCTTTTATCGATTTTTATGTTTTGTTGTTGTAATATTAATTTCCTGCACGTGCCATCCGGGAGCTGCACAGACAGGCAGAGCTGGATTGCACCAAGTGATGGCGATAATTAATATCTCACACCACCATCCTTCCCAACCTCCCTGCACTTGCACTGCACGCGCACAGACACACAGAGATTCATTGGGTGGCAGAGGCAGCTGTGATTTTCTTGAACAAGAACATGGCTTCATGGATCGTCCAATGCTGCAAGAAGAAGTCTTGGTTGCCTTTGAAAATTGAACAATTGCAAAGCTGCAGGCCCACATGGGATTATTGGGGAGCTTTTAAAAGCTTCTCACTAACAAATAGTGAATTTCTCTGTAAAGTTTCTCAACACTGTTTGATAAAGGCATTTTCCCTGAAGGTTGGTCTGAATCTGTGATTCTTCCACTTTATGAAAAAAGTAATGTTAATGACACAAATGATTATATACAGGGATTTCACAATCAGATCTCAGTAGAAAAGTATTTAGTACCATTATCAACAGAAGGCTTTAAGAATATGCAGCACAATATGATATAACTGGTGACACCAAGCTGGATTTAAGAATGGCTACTCAACCATTGACCATATGTTTACTCTTTTGGCGTTGATACAGAAACAGGGAAGGGTCAGGGAAGGTAAAGCAGCGATGGACAGGAGATGGGCACCGCCCTCAATATGCTGGCCCTAGAGAAGTGAGGTCTCAGACGCCTCGCTCCCCTACGACCTTATAGGTTATGGGACTCCTTTACCTTTCCTTTACAGAAACAATTGTCTCTGAATCGAAAATTGTACGTGGCTTTTATTGACTTTGAA
>CM054146.1:7318870-7321370 GCA_028751875.1 Rapana venosa
GTGGTGGTGGTGGTGTGTGTTGTAGTGTGTGTGTTTTGGTGGTGGTGTGGTGGTGTGTGTGTGTATGTGTGTGTGTTTTGGTGGTGGTGGTGGTGGTGTGTGTGTGTATGTGTGTGTGTTTTGGGTGTGGTGGTGGTGGGGTGTGTGTATGTGGTGTGTTTTTTGGGGGTGTGTGTGTGTATTGTGTGTGTTTTGGTGGTGGTGGTGGTGGTGTGTGTGTGTATGGTTTTGTGTGTTTTGGTGGTGGTGGTGGTGGTGTGTGTGTGTATGTGTGTGTGTTTTTGGGTGGTGTGTGTGTAGTGTGTGTGTTTTGGTGGTGGTGGTGGTGGGTGTGTGTGTGTTGTGTGTGTTTTTGGTGGTGGTGGTGGTGGTGTGGTGGTGTGTATGTGTGGTGTGTTTTGGTGGTGGTGGTTTGTGTGGGGTGGTGGTGGTGTGTGTGTGTGTGTGTGTGTGTTTTGGTGGTGGTGGTGGTGGTGGTGTGTGTGTGTGTGTGTGTGTTTTGGTGGTGGTGGTGGTGGTGGTGTGTGTGTGTGTGTGTGTGTTTTGGTGTGGTGGGGGGTGGTGGGGTGGTGGTGTGTGTGTGGGTTTTGTGTGTGTGTTTTGGTGGTGGGGTGGTGGTGGTGTGTGTGTGTGTGTTTTGGTGTGGTGGTGGTGGTTGGGGTTGTTGGTGTGTGTGTTTTTGGTGGTGGTGTGGGGTGTGTGGTGGTTTTTGGGGTGGGGTGGTGTGTGTGTGGTGTGGTTTGGTGTGTGGGGGGTGTGTGTGTGTTGTGTGTGTTTTGGTGGTGGGTGGTGGTGGGTGGTGTGTGTGTTGTGTGTTTTGGTGGTGGTGGTGGTGTGTGTGTGTGTGTGTGTGGTGGTTTTGGGTGTGGTGGTGGTGTGTGTGTGTGTGTGTGTGTGTGTTTTTGGTGGTGGTGGTGGTGGTGTGTGGTGGTGTGTGTGTGTGTGTGGTGGTGGTGGTGGTGGTGGTGTGTGTGTGTATGTGTGTGTTTTTGGTGGTGGTGGTGGTGGTGTGTGTGTGTGTGTGTGTGTGTTTGGTGGGTGGGTGGGTGGTGTGTGTGTGTTGTGTGTGGTTTTGGTGGTGGTGGTGGGGTGGTGGTGTGTGTGTGGGTGTGGTGGTGGGGTGTGTGTGGTGTGTGGTGGTTGGGTGGTGGGTTGGTGTGTGTGTGTATGTGTGTGTGTTTGGGGTGGGGGGGTGGTTGTAGTGTGTTTTTTGGTGGGGGGTGTGTGTTTTGGTGGTTGGGTGGGGTTTGGAAGGGGGGGTAGTGGTTGGTGTGTGTTGTTTCTGATGTTGAAGCCATTGCTTATCAGTTACATTTCAAAGTGATTTTCTATATTATTGCCTATAACAATCAAGTAATTTTGAGAGAGAAAGAGAGAGAGAGAGAGAGAGAGAGAGAGAGAGAGAGAGAGAGAGAGAGAGAGACAGACAGACAGACAGACAGACAGACAGGCACGCAGACAGACAGATAGAGAAAGAAAGACAGATAGAGCGAGTATTAGAAACACAAGTTAATGGGAAATGGGACAGAGAAAGCAACACACACACACACACACACACACACACACAACACACACACACACACCACACACACACACACACACACACACCACACACACACACACCACACACGCGCGCGCGCGCGCGCGCGCGCGCGCGCGCTCGCGCGCTCACGCACACACGTGTGTAATACGCACATGTGCGTGTTTTATGTCGAGTCCCAAAGTGGAACCTGTTCTTTTCTTTCTGTCTTTCTGTCTGTCTTTCTTTCTGTCTGTCTTTCTTCCTGTCTGTCTGTCTGTCTGTCTGTCTGTCTTCTTTCTTTTTTCTATCTATCTTTCTTTCTTTCTGTCTTTCTTTCTTACTGTTTCTGTTTCTTTTTCTTCCATTCTTTATGTCTTTTCTTTCGTTTCGCTTCTTTCTTTCTCGTTGTTGCTGCTGTTGCTGTTGTTGTTGTTTTCTTCTGTTTTCTTTCTTTCCTTTTTTCATGAATCCTGGTTTTGGTTTTATCTCATTCTATGTGTGGTTGATGTGGTTTCTCCCACAATGTGGTGCCCGTCCTGGGTTGACCCTTACGGTTGACCAGGGCGTTGATACAAGGAACGACAGTAGAGTTGGTGTTATGCCCTGTTTTAATCTGTATATCAGCTGCACAGTTTTAATCTGAGATCGACAATTTTACGAAGTGACAGCTAGCCCCGATAGGGCCACCGTGGTCATCGGAGCTATAAACAAGAAGCCTGGGTTGGATTTCTTTCCTTTCTTTTCTCCCCCTCTTTATCCTTTCTTTCTTCCATTTCTTTTCCTTCCTTCCTTCCTTTCTTCCTTCCTTCGTTCCTTCTTTCCTTTCTTCCTTCCTTCCTTTTTTCCCTTCCTTCCTTTCTTACTTCCTTCCTTCCTTCATTTTTCCTTCCTTCCTTTTTTCCTTCCTTCCTTTTTTCCTTCCTTCCTTCCTTCCTTTCTTCCTTCCTTCCTTCCTCCTTTCATTCATTCATTCATTCA
>CM054146.1:7328870-7331370 GCA_028751875.1 Rapana venosa
AACCGGTCTTAACCACTCACTACGGTACAACAACAACAACTTCTGTCTGATCTGATAGCGTTACGAAATCACAAGGCTGTGAGGATGACAGCAAGACTGAACGTGGCTCTGTTTGCAGCAACAGCAGCAGCAGCAGCAGCAGAGGCAGCAACAGCGGCAGCAGTGAAATGAGACAGCACCATAGTTGGCAGCGCAGCACGTGATAATGAATGAAGTCATCAACTGTTTGCTGCTAGGCCTGCTACTGATGCTGCTGCTGCTGCTTTCGCTGTTGCTGCCAACATGCCACTAGCCTACCTATCTGCCTGCCTGCCTGCCTTCCTGTCTGTCTGCCTGTAGGTCGCCCACACATGTTAGTTCATTTCTTGTTGCCATGGTACTTGCAGTAATAACTAGGCCTAGACAGTATAGGGGGGTGAGACATGTTAGGGGGTGTTGTGTTCTTTTCCCGTGGGCGGGATAGAGCCTTTTCTTTTCTTTTCTTTTCTGTAAGTCTGGGTTTTTAACAAACATTTTTGTTTCTGTGTCTCTTGTCTGTGTCTGTCTCTGTGGGGTTTTTTCCCCCCCTTTCTATCTCTTGTGTGTTTTGTCTGCCTGCCTGTCTGTCTGTCTGTCTGTCTGTCTGTTTCTGACTCTGTTTTCTGTCTGTCTATCTGTTTGTCTTTCTCTCAGTTAGTCAGTCAGTCAGTCAATCTCTCTCTCTCTCTCTCTCTCTCTCTCTCTCTCCTCTCTCTCTCTTCTCTCTCTTCTCTTCTCTCTCTCTCTCTCTCTCTCTCTCCTCTCTCTCTCTCTCTCTCTCTCTCCTCTCTCTCTCTCTCTCAGTCAATCCTTCTCTCTCTCTCTCAGTCAATCTCTCTCTCTCTCTCTCTCTCTCTCTCTCTCTCTCTCTCTCTCTCTCTCTCAGTCAATCTCTCTCTCTCTCTCTCTCTCTCTCTCTCTCTCTCCTCTCTCTCTCTCTCTCTCTCTCTCTCTCTCAGTCAATCTCTCTTAGTCAATCTCTCTCTCTCTCTCTCTCTCTCTCTCTCTCTCTCTCTCTCTCTCTCTCTCTCTCTCTTCTCTCTCGCTCAGTCAAATCTCTCTCTCTCTCATTACCACCACCACCACCACCACCACCACCCGCCACCACCAACAGCAACATCATAATTGTAAACGACAATATCAACAACACCAGTAGCAACAACAATGATATAAACAACAACAACAACAACAATATCATCCACAACAACTGAAAACAAAAATGAGATGACGACTACAACAAAAATGACAGCAACCACAACAACCACAACAACAAGAGCAGAAATAACCTTGATGGAAACATTAGCAACAACAACAACAACAACAGCAATACCCAAACGGTTTTTTCACATCAAGAATTTTAAAAATGTGACAGAGAACAGCTTTTTTTTTTTTTAAATAGGTAAAAGGAAGTTCCCATAACCTTGGGGAGCAGGATGTCAGAGACCTCATTTCTCTAGGGGCCAGCATATTGAGGGCGGCGCCCATCCCCTCTCCTCTCCCTTGCTGCTTTACCTTCCCTGACCCTAAAGAGGGCAGGTACCCATTCACAGCTAGGTGAACTGGGGACTGTACTGAAGCCAAGGCGCGCAAACCGTCACCCATCCAAGTGGTAACCTCGCTCAACGCTGCTTAACCTTGGCTGGGGGAAAGTACTCCTACCACTGAGCTATCCCGTCCCCTAAAATTATAAGGAAGTAAAAAAAAAAAAGAAGAAAAAAGACGATTAATGTGTAAAACTTTAAGGGCCTTAGTAGTCCACCAAGCTAAAAAGTAGGGAAAAGTTTTTTTTTCAAAAATCCAATCCAATCCATTGTCCATAGAGTAGGTCTGTCAGTACCCATGACGTAATTCTCACCAGGGGGTGATCGTGAGTGAAATTTGGTGTCATATAATATTTTAAAAACCCAAACAACTGATCTCTGAGGGGGTACCAACATGAACATAACAACAACAACAACAAGAAATGCACTCCTGCTTACTTGCCAAGGGCTGGGAGAGGGAGGGGGGGGGGGGGGTCAATAGGTTCATTTTGCTAGTTGCCCTTTTCCTTTATTATTGTGATGTGTGTGTGGGCACAAGCGAATTAAGTTACAAGCAACTTGATAGTTTCTGGCTTGTGCTTGCTTATCTACGCACTTCCTTGCGAATACTACAAAATGTGTGTATGTGAAGGAAATAAGTCTGATAATACAGTTCTGTGTACACCACTGTAAAACTACATAACACACACACACACACACACACACACCATATGATATCACTATTTATTTAGTGGAAGGACGTTAAACTGAAAAACTACTACTACTACTACTACCACCACTCCTCCTCCTCCTATTACTACTACTCCTACTACTACTACTACACACACACACACCAAAGAGACACACTCTTAACAAGACACAGATCAAGAAAAACAGCACGCGTGGCGTGGCCTGGCATGGTGAGAGCTCCTGTGAACCACATTACCGTGTCGAGTCATCCC
>CM054146.1:7333870-7349709 GCA_028751875.1 Rapana venosa
AAGAACATTGCTGTTCAACAGAAACACTAATTTTTTTTTAAACATAAAAAGATTGACTAAATCAGTGGACAGGATAGCTCAGTGGTCGGAGCACTCACTTTCCCCCAGCCAAGGTTAAGCAGCCTTGAGCGAGGTTACCGAAGGGTGACCGTTTGTGCGCCTTGACTTCAGTACAGTCCCCAGTTCACCCAGTCTTTACGGTCAGGGAAGGTAAAGCAGCAAGGAAGAGGAGATGGGTGCCGCCCTCAATATGCTGGCCCCTAGAGAAGTGAGGTCTCTGAGGGCTCCTTCCCTTATAACCGTATAGGTTATGGGAACACCTTAAATCAGTGGTAGTTTTTCCAAGTAAAAATCAGCGGGGTTTTTGTGCTCTATCTTTGCTCTTTCTCTAATAAAGGTGCAACCTCATGTGTTGACTATTTAATATTGTTCTATTGTTTTCTGGTGTAACATGTCACAGCCTGTCTTGCCATGACTTGCCCTGATACATCTACCCCGCTTTATTTATCCTTGTTTATTTGTTGCTTTTCTCTCTTATTTTTCATCTATATGTCACAAATTTTATTCAGCTGCAGCCCATATTTGAATGTAAATGTTAAGAGCACTCATATAAGCATTGCTTCTACTCATTTCATGTAGTGGTGCTACAATGTTGGAACTAATCAGATGTTGTTTAATTAAACCAAAATTCTGTTGTACATTTGTGAAGTGTGCTTTCCCTCAAGAAGGGTATGTTTATTAAACAAACCAAGTTGTTTATTGTTTAAACCTCCACCTTTACTTGTACAGTGTTTTGGGTGGTGAAAGAATGAATGCCTGGCTGCTGATTGAAGTACATGTTCATGCCTAAACACTTGTAGTTTTCCTATCTAAATAGGTTACTGTGACTGTACATTGACTGGATTGGGTGGGTGGTTTTTTCCTTACGGCCATTTTGACAGATACATAAATTTTGTGCATGTCACTCTTTCACCATTTCATGCAACCAATAACAATTAATAGTTCTAACAAGTCCAAATGTGCACACACACCGGCACACATTCACACACACACAACACACACACACACACACACACACACACACACACACACACACACACACTCATTCGTCTAATATCACTAGAAGTGAACAGACCTAAAATTGAAGTCAACACACACACACACACACACAAACACACACATACATTCACACACAACACACACACACACTCACTCACACACACACACACACACACTCCCACTCTCTCTCTCTCTCTCTCATCTCTCTCTCTCTCTCTCTTCTCTCTCTCTCTCTCACACACACACCACACACACACACACACACACACACACACACACACACACCACACACACACCACACACACACACCACACACACACACACACACACACACACACACACACACACACACAGAGTGTATAGGAACACTGGAGCAATCTGCTGTCCTCCATCTCCTGCACTCTTAGAAAGCAGGTCGGTGGTTGACCTGGTCTACTTTCTTGGATAAACTGTGTCGCTGACTGGCAAGTCTGAAGTCGGTAAGGTGGAAAGAGCTAGTGCACACACAGCCACTTACTCCTGTACCAACGCAGCATACACGTACGCAGACAAGGGTTCGATTCCCGTTCAAGGGGGATATTTTCCCCAGGAGTTAACGTCAGTGCAGACTCCACTCTCCCCCAAAAGTCCTTCGGATTAGACTATAAACTGAGGCCCCGTGTGCGAATACACACAGAACATATTGCGCTCTCGTTAATTCCTGTTCCGCTTTTCGTAAGAGTAGGCCTTTGTGTGCAGGTGGGAACAGATGACAGAATTTACAAAACCGCATACACACGGGGACTGGATGTAAAAAAAGCAATATTAGTGCTTATTCCATTATCATCGGTATAAAAGAATTAAATAAATAAATAAAATAAAAACGCGTGTGCACGCATGCTTATTCCTTACACACAAACACACACACATGTGCATGCATGGTTGTTTTTTTCTTACACACACACAGAGGCAGGTGTGCATGCATGTTTATTTCTTACACACACGAATACACATACACAGGCAAGTATGCATGCATGCTTATTTCTTACACACACACACACACACACACACACACACAGACACACACACACACACACACACACACACACACACACACACACACACACACACACACACACAGGCACGAGTGCATGCATGCTTATTTTCTTACACACGAATACACATACGGGAAACAAATAGGCATGCATGCTTTTTTCCCTGCAGAATTTTGCTAGAGACAACTCTCTTGTTGCCGTGGGTTCTTTACGTGTGTGCTCTGAATGCCTTTTGCGCACAAGGCCTCGGTTTTATCTTCAGGCTGGAAAGACTTGCATGCTCCCAGACCAGCCCACCTCTCAAGGCCTAGTGGGTTGGGGAAAAGTATATGTGTGTGTATAATCAAAGTGTCTTGTTATATGTGTGTGTGTGTGTACACACTCACACCACTAAATATCAGGCTATGTCTCATTTAAAACTATGTTTAACTTTCTAACCCCCGTCCTCCTCCTTTCACCTTCAATAACACCACGCCCTGAACCATCAACCCAAATTAACAACACTAGCATCAACAACAATAATAACAAAAACGTTCACAAAAAAAACCCTCTTCCCTTTTCCTCTACAGAAAAACAACCAAAACTAACACACACACACACACACACACCACACATCCACGAGAAGACAGTCACCACTTCCCTCTTTTATTCCTTCAGACTTAACACTGACACCCCCCCCCCCCCCCCCACCCCCCCTCAAAAAAACAACAACAACCCCAAACAACAACAACAAACAAACAAACAAACACCCCCCCAAAAAAAAACCAACAACAACAACAAAACCAACAACAACAAAAAAAACCACCAACCCCAAAACCCAAAAAACACCAACACCCCACTTAGAACAGATTTTCAATCCGCAGGGGAGACAAATCACCCCCACCCCACCCCCCCAGCTCATAAAAAAAAAAAATTCACATCCTGTATCATACATACCACCATAGTCTATTCTATTGTCTATACAATGCACGTTGCCCTCAGTGAGGCTACTTCTTTTAGTCGGTCACCGACAAAAGACCAGTGCCAAAATTATTCGACCCCAGCACATCCAGCCAGCCAGCCAGACAGCCAACCAGACAGCCAACCAGCATTGCCTGCAGTGATCGAAGCTAATCGAAATGGGTGACTGACCTGGATGGACTGTTGTATAATGATGGTTTGTGGGCGGAATAAGTCTGTCTAAGATAGATAGGGTGGTTTTAGAGTAGATTGGGTTTGGTGGGGGGTGGGGGTGGGGGTGGTGCCCCCCCCCCCCCCCCCCCCCCCCCCCCCCCCCCCCCCCCCAGGTTGAATGGTAGTTTGGGCAGTTGCTGGTTGAATCAGTCTGTCTGTATGTATGTCTCTGTCCGTCTGTCTGTTTTGTCCGGTTTTTTTTTCTCTCTCTGTCTGTCTCTCTGTCTTTGTCTGTCTCTCTCTGTCTCTGTCACATGCACACTCTAATGTCATAGATTGTGAAGAGAGGTTAAATAACACACACACACCCACACCCACACACACACACACACACACACACATCAGTCGCCTTTACAAGCGTCCATCGGCAGTTACAGGCTAAGAGATGTCTGAGAATCAGGCATTTTCAGACTGACCTGAGTCAGCAGGTCCAAGTTCTTTCCACTACCAACAAAATTGCCCAGAAAGCGAAAAGTCCAGGTTCGAAGTGTGTCGATCCCAGTTTGTGCCTGGAACTTTTGCCCCAGGTGGTCTGGGTGCTAGTCTTTCGGATGAGGCGATAAACCTAGGTCCTGCGAGCAACACGCGTATAGCGCATGTAAAAGAACCTACGGCAACGAGAGAGTTGTCCCTGGCAAAATTCTGCAGAAAAAAGACACTCTTGAGAGTGAAACAAATACATAGGCAGACAGGGACAGAAAAAAAGGGTGGCGCTGCTCTTGTGGCGACAAGCTCTCCCTGGGGGAGAGCAGCCCGAATTTCACGCAGAGTAATCTGCCTTGACCTAAAAATGGTATAAATACAAGACTGTGATTTTGAGAATTCCAGTATGGGCTTGTTTGTCTGTACGTTTGTTTGTTTGTTTGTTTGTTTGTTGTATCTCGTTTTCTAAAAAGGAAAGTGGAAGGACGGTTTAGATGTTCACCTGCCTTACAAGTAAAAGGGGTTCTGGTTCTGGGTTTGATTCCCAGCCTGGCCCATTCTTCGCAGTTTGACAAGAAATCGAATTGAACGTCAAATCTTTGGGAAGAGACTCTAAACCAGTCGGACTCCTGTGCTTACATACTTGTGCACGTCAAAGAAAACAACAACACACCACCATGCATAACAGTTGAAAGTCGGGAAGAGCAGGAAGGCACCTCCTGACTGCCCTGGCAAAATTGGTAGGTTCAATTCCCAGCTGTATTCCCGAAGTCGGAATGTGGCTAGCTGGGATGGAGTGGGAGAGAAAATACTGTCGCATACGTTAAAGTTGGTCGGGGAGAGCAGCCCGACTTTGACGCAGAGAAATCTGCCTTGAGTTAAAGGGGTATAGATAGATAGATAAATGAATAAATAAATAGAACATGGAAGCTGTAGCCCAGGAACAGAAAAAACACCCTTTCATTTGACGTGGTTCTCCCACAAGGCAGTGACCTCCTGGGTTGACCCTTATAAATTATTAGGTTTGGCCAGGGCGTTGATACAAGGGAGGACAGAAAAGCTCCTGTAGGCCTAGATGCTGTTTGGATGGCTACAATTTACAACTGCACTTTTTTCAATCTGAGATTTTAAAGGGTAACACAGTGACAACCCTGATGTGGCCTCTGTGGTAGGTGGGGCTATAAACGTTAGGATTTTTATTGCACTGGTTTCTTACCCCCCCCCCCCCTCCCCCGCCCCCACCCCTTCAATCAGAATGCTGGAGTCCCTGTCAGTGTAAAATAGCATCCCCACTTTCTGGAAATTCTGTTCTAGGAATTCCCTCTTTTCTATCACTCGTTTTCTTGTTTCTGCTTTGTTCCTTTTTCTTCCTGTCACCTCCTTCTTTGTCTGTTTTCTACCTTCTTCTTGGTCCAATCTCCTGCCTTTTATTATTCCCAACCCTCCAAGAAAGACTTAATCAAAATAGAACAATTCTCTCCCACGCAGGGAAGCCAGGATGGACTGGCGGGGCCCTGACTTGTCAGGCGCTTACCGGCAGCCCAACGCATTTTCGCTCACATGACAACAATACAACAGTAGTTTGCTGTCTGAGCGTCTAATAATGAAGAAGAAGATTGGTCACTGTCAGAATAAGCAGAGTCATCGACCTGCCCATTGACTACAACAAAGGTCAGTTAATTGATGAAGATGACAGATTGCTTAGTCATTAGGCGTCAGCAGTTTACAGGCCAACAGTCGGTCAAGAGATAATAACAGTCTGATGGTTTGTTAAGTGTAGCATTTAGTTGCAGGAGATTATTAATATTATTATTATTTTGGGGGTGGGGGTGGGTGGGGAAGATAAATCCCAGTGGGGAGGCACAGATAGAGAGAGAGATGGGTGGGTGGGGGGGGGGGGGGGGGGGGGGGGGATCTGGGTGGGTAGGTGAGTGGGTGGGGGGAACTCCTGTTCTTCTGGAATCACAAGAGCTACTGAACTTACTGTTAGCTAGTTAACGGTCGGTTGTTGGTTTTGGTTTGGGTTTTTTTTGTTTGTTTGTTTGTTGTTGTTGGGTTTTTTTGGGGGGGTGTGTGTGTTTATATTTGTTTGTTTGTTTGTTCGTTTGTGCTTTTGTTTGTTTACTGTTGTTGTTGTTGTTGTTATGCTCTTGTTTTCTCTAAATCTCATGTCTTATTTCTAGTTCATTATCCATTCACTTGCAGGCAGAAAAAAACAACAACAAAAAACGGTCGCATACGCAAAAATCTCACTGCAGGTGAACCTTGGAGCTCTAGCCCAGGAACAAAAACAAAAAAAATTTTCTACTTCGTTTTCTGAAAACAGGGAGGGTGGGGGAGGGGGGGGGGAGGATTAAACAAACAAAGCACAGAGTGGGGACCTCCTCCCTCCCCCCTCCCCCCCCCCCCCCCCCCCCCCCCCCCCCCCACATCACCCAACACCCCCCCCCCCTCCCCCACCACCAACCAAAACCAAACTAAAACACACAACAATGGAAAATGACTTAACAAGTAAAATTATGACATAAAATTAAGGTTGACAGGAATTTCAAGATAAGGAAAGACACATAGATAGATTCTAGAGATCATTTTAAAAAATCATTTTTGTTTGTTCCTCGGCTAGAGCTCCGAGGTTTGTTTGTACCCAGGGTGTGACATTTGGCTTATTTGACCATTTTGGACCACCCTGAAGTTATTCATTCATTCATTTTATTTCTTTTATTTCGAGAATAATGGAAAAAGGGAGACTTTTTCCATTATCCTCGAAATAAAAGAAATAAAATGAATGAATTAATAACTTCCCGGTCTTTTCCATTATCCTCGAAATAAAAGAAAAGAAATGAATGAATGAATAACTTCCCGGTGGTCCAAAATGCCCTCCCGGTGGTCCCCGGTGGTCCCCGGCCCCCCCCCCCTCTCCAAAGCTGGTGCTCCATGACTAGCATGCAACTGAGGCCACACACACACACACACACACACACACACACTCACACACACACACACACACACACACACACACACACACACACATACGATCGGTGGATCGGTGGATCGGTGGTCTAGAGGTAACGCGCCTGTCTAGAAAGCGAAAAGTCCGGGTCTGAAGTGTGCGGTGGTTCGTACCCCGTTTGGACCGGAAAATTTTCCCCCATCCATTAGACCATGAGTGGTGGTCTGGGCGCTAGTCTTTCGGATGAGACGATAAACCGAGGTCCCGTGTGTTACACGTAATTATTTAGCGCACGTAAAAAAACCCACGGCAACAAGAGAGTTGTCCCTGGCAAAATTCTTAGAAAAAAGCCACTCTGATAGGGAAACAAATACAGCTGCAGGAAAAAAAAAAAAAAAAGGGTGAAAGGGTGGCGCAGCGCTAAGTGGCGACGCGTTCTCCCGCTCTCCCCGGGGAGAGCAGCCCGAGTTTCACGGAGAGAAATCTGCCATGACTTAAAGTGGTATGAAATAAAATCTGAGCGCTTTGATTTGTTGCTTTACAAGATTCAGCGCTATATAAATTCCATACATTATTATTATTATTATTATACACACAACACACACACACACACACTCACACACACTCACACACACACACACACACACACACACACACACTCACACACACACACACACCATAATGGAATAAGCATTCATTCGCTTTTTTTTTTTTCAACCAGTCCCTGTGTGTATGCAGTTTTGTCAGTTTTGGCATTCGTTCCCTTCGGCACACAAGGGCCTACTCTTTCCGAAAATCGGAACGGGTTTTAACGTGTGTGCAAGATGTTTGGCGAGCGTTCACACACACACACACACACGGGACCTCGGTTTATAGTCTCATCCCAAGGACTTTGTGGATGACTGCATAGATTAAGTAACTCCAGCTGTGATGAAATGAAACCCTCACTAAGTTTTGAAGGGGGTTACCTCAATAGCTATACACGCCCCTCCATCTCCCGAACAAAGACCTGTGTTACTGGAGGCTTGTAACAAGGGGTCGTTAAGGTCTCGATTATACAAGAATTTATATCCCACTTCTCGTCAACCCACCCTCCCACCTAGGCAAAGCAAGTGAAGAGGAAAATATCCTGTACTGTTGAATAATATCGTCCTAAACAATGGGCTTAACTGAGTTAAGTATCTTGGAAGGCTAAGTTTGACTTTGACTTTCACCTACGCACACAATATACAGACACGCAAGCATGCGATCACATACACGCGTGCGCACGCGTGCGCATACACACATACACACACACACACATGCAGGCATACACACATATACAGGTATGCAATCACACATGCCCCCCCAAAAAAAACCCACAACAACAACACACACACACACACACACACTGTGTGCTCACATGGGCACTAGTATACAGAATCATACACCTATATGCACAGCACGAATCCAAATGACACACATAAATGCAGATGCAAACAAGCCAGCAAGCAAGAGCAAAGGACATACATGCACACAACTTTGATTCTCCTTCTCTCTCTCTCTCTCTCTCTCTCTCTCTCTCTCTCTCTCTCTCTGTATCACACACACACACACACACACACACATGCAGAAAGCATGCACTCATGTTTATATCCATTGGTTGTTGTTGTTGTTATTGTTGTTGGTAGTGGTGGTGGTGGAGTTCTGGTTTATTTTGCTTTTTGTTTGGGGTTTTTCGTCTTTTGTTAGTTCTACATCGTTCTTCATTTATTTTGGCTGCTATTCTTGCTTATGTTAGTTATTGTCGCTGTTGTTGTTGTGTACGTATGTTTGTGTTTGTTTGTTTATTTGATTGTTGTGGTTGTTCTTGTTGGTTTATTTTTTGGGGGGTTGTTTTATTCAGTCGTTTGTATGGTTGAAGGTTTTTGTGTGCATGTGTGTGAGGGGGTGGGGGAGCAGTTGGTGTGTCTTTTTGTTTTGTTTTGTCTTCTTTGCTTGTTTTAGTTTGGTTTTTCTGTGTTGTTTGTTTGTATTATGATAGATATATTTTCAAGATTTTTGAATTATTTGAATTGTATAGTTTAATATTGTTCAGGATTTTTGTTTTGTTTTTAATTCCATGTATGCATATGTTATTGTCTTTTCTTGTTTGATTTGTATGGTTTATCATTGATAAGGTTTTTTTAAATTCTATGTCTGCATATATATTATCTTTTTTTCTCGCTTTTTTTCTTTAGATAGATGGCTTGATGAAAAAAAGCAAATGCACTGCTTATTCAATGTACCATCTGAAAATAAAAGTTTGACTTTGACTTTGAATGCAAATGCCTGCAAGCAAACCAGGAGGTGGGATATGCATGCACATAACTCTCTCTCTCTCTCTCTCTCTCTCTCTCTCTGTCTCTCCCTCTCACAGACACACTCACACACTACATAAATACATACGCTTGAGCGCTCCGGAATGCATGCTCAAAGTGCATACACAGTGCAAATGCCTACAAGCAAAACAGGACATGCCATATGCACACAAACAACTCTCTCTCTCTCTCTCTCTCATCTCTGTCTGCTGTCATGGTCTGTCTGCTCTCTCTCTTACACACAACACACACACACACACACACTTCCAAAGTCTTCAAAATCATGTTAGTTCTATATCCACACCAGTCAGTCAGTACCCAGCAACCTCTGTTCTCTATGCAATGTACAGCCTATATCCTACAACCTAACTGTATAACCTCCAACAACCTCCTATAACCTCCTACAACCTAACTGTTCTCTATGCAATGTACAGCCTATAGCCTACAACCTAACTGTATAACCTCCAACAACCTCCTATAACCTCCTACAACCTAACTGTTCTCTATGCAATGTACAGCCTATAGCCTACAACCTAACTGTATAACCTCCAACAACCTCCTATAACCTCCTACAACCTAACTGTTCTCTATGCAATGTACAGCCTATAGCCTACAACCTAACTGTATAACCTCCAACAACCTCCTATAACCTCCTACAACCTAACTGTTCTCTATGCAATGTACAGCCTATAGCCTACAACCTAACTGTATAACCTCCAACAACCTCCTACAACCTAACTGTTCTCTATGCAATGTACAGCCTATATAGCCTACAACCTAACTGTATAACCTCCAACAACCTCCTATAACCTCCTACAACCTAACTGTTCTCTATGCAATGTACAGCCTATAGCCTACAACCTAACTGTATAACCTCCAACAACCTCCTATAACCTCCTACAACCTAACTGTTCTCTATGCAATGTACAGCCTATAGCCTACAACCTAACAGACCCCAACACCAACCCGACCACCCGCGACCCAGCCAGCCAAGTTCTTTGTTTGTAAACACCACATGGTGTGACCTCTTACCTTGACCTTAAAACTCTCCACAAGGAGTCACAGGTCACCACCTCCCACTCACCCCTCACGAACCCCCCCCCCCCTAAACCCTTCCCTCCACCCCCCCCCCCCCCCCCCCCCCCCCCCCCCCCCCCCCTCCGGGACTAAACCCGCCACAAAGAGCTCCACTACTATCACGTGGGTCTCTGAACTGAACAGAATAGAAGGAGCAGACGCAGAGGAAAAATGGCTAACGGGATGTGCAAGGAAACACAAGATTTGCATATCTAAAAATAGCCCGCTACTCTGCGCACGCGCCTCCTGCGCCTGACCTTTCCCATGACCTCTCCCAGCAGTTGGCGACAGCTGTTCTCTTTGTTGTAGTCAGGATAGGCTGGGGTGGTGGGGGGTGGGGTGGGGGGGGGGGGGGGTGAGGGAAGGGTAGGTGAGGTGAAGGGGTGAGGAAGAATACAGGCTTGAAAAGGGGGTGCGGGGTGGGGAGGAAGGGGAGGGAGTCATTAGATTACAGAAGGGAAACTGAAAACTAGAAAATCTTTTTCATGGGTTTTGTAGTGTAAATAAAAAAGGGGGGGGGGGGGGGGGGGGGGGGGTGAGGGAGGTGGAGGATGGAGGGAAGGAAGTATTAGTGTTTGAAGTATGTGCGCAGGAGGCGCGCACCCCCACCCCCTACCCCGCCCCAACACACATACACACGTGCGCGCGCGCACACACACGCACATACACAAACATGCCTACATGTATGCATGCATGGGAGTGCACGCGCACAGGACACACTGCAGAGCACGAACATAACACACACACACACACATACACACACACTACACACACACACTACACACACCACACACACACACACACACATACACACACACAAGCTCATTGCCAGAGAGAGAGAGAGAGAGAGAGAGAGAGACAGACAGACAGACAGACAGACAGACAGGGGGGGGGGGGGGCACAGAAAGAAATAATCCCATGCTCTACAAAAAGAAAAAAATCACAGGGCTTGTGGGCACACACACACACACACACACACACACACACACAGAGGGATGGAGGGGGGGGGGGGGGGGGGGCTCGTATTTTTCTTGGAGATATCAAAATGATTTGGAACAAGCTTTTTTTCTTCTTCTTGTGGAGCCAGAAGGAGCCACTGCTGAGAAAAAGCGGGTTTTCCCAGTTGGCCTGTGTGTGTGTGTGTAGTGTGTGTGTGTGTGTGTAGTGTGTTGTGTAGTGTGTGTGTAGTGTGTGTGTGTGTGCGTGTGTAGTGTGTGTGTGTAGTGTGTGCCTAGTGTTTGCCGGCAGCTCAGGCGAAATGTCAGCTCGGATGCAGACAGGGGAGAGAACAGAAGGGAGAAGAAAAAAAAATTAAAATCAAAGGGGAGGCTATTAAATCCTGCCAGCCATTCTCCCCCCCCCCCCCCCCCCCTTTTTTTTTTACAACCTCTAAGGCCTCGTTCAGCCCACGCTGTAACCTTGGAAAACAGTTTGTGGTTGTTGTTGTTGTTGTTGGGTGTTCCCCAGCTTAACACCCTAAGGATTCACCCAGATTAGGCATTGGGTTTCACTCATGGGGACTGCACCTAGCTCAGTGGTCCCAGCACTCCTTCTCCCCAAGCTAAGGTTAAGCATCGTTGAGCGTGGTTACCTAATGGATAGGTGACCTTTGCCTTGGCTTCAGTACAGTAACCCCAGTTCACCCAGCTGTAAATGGGTACCTGCCCTAGGGTCAGGGAAGGTAAAGCAGGGAGGGAGAGGAGATGGGCGCCGCCCCCAATATGCTGGCCCCTGGAGAAGTGAGGTCTCCGACACCTTGCTCTCCAATGACTCAATAGGTGAGGTCTGGTCAGGTGTCCGCATCACTCAGGTGTCCACATCACAGCCATCGTGGTGGGTAGGAGCAACACCACTTACGTTATGTCAGCAGGGTTCGTGGCGGGTAGGAGCAACACCACGTTACGTCAGCAGGGTTCGTGGCGGGTAGGAGCAACACCACGTTACGTCAGCAGGGTTCGTGGCGGGTAGGAGCAACACCACTTACGTTACATCAGCAGGGTTCGGGGGGGGGGGGGGGGGGGGGGGGGGTAGGAGCAACACCACGTTACGTCAGCAGGGTTCGTGGCGGGTAGGAGCAACACCACGTTACGTCAGCAGGGTTCGTGGCGGGTAGGAGCAACACCACGTTATGTCAGCAGGGTTCGTGGCGGGTAGGAGCAACACTACGTTACGTCAGCAGGGTTCGTGGCGGGTAGGAGCAACACCACGTTACGTCAGCAGGGTTCGTGGCGGGTAGGAGCAACACTACGTTATGTCAGCAGAGTTCGTGGCGGGTAGGAGCAACACTACGTTACGTCAGCAGGGTTCGTGGCGGGTAGCAGCAACACCACGTTACGTCAGCAGGGTTCGTGGCGGGTAGCAGCAACACCACGTTATGTCAGCAGGGTTCGTGGCGGGTAGGAGCAACACTACGTTACGTCAGCAGGGGTCACCGTCTTTCTCTGTCTCTGCTGAGCAGGTAGGAGCAACACCACGTTATGTCAGCAGGGTTCACTGTCTTTCTCTGTCTCTGCTGAGTTGTACGAGTAGCCCTCCCAGACCCCTGATCACAGTGATGTTGGTAGTGTAGGAGGTTGGGTTATAGGAGCATTTTCTCTTTACTTCATTCTTCACTCCAGAGAATCATTGAGACATCTCAAGTACACACACACACACACACACACACACACACACACACACACACACACACACACACACACCACACACACACACAACACACACACGGGGGCTGGATGTAAAAAAAGCACATATGTGCTTATTCCATTATTCTCGATATAAAAGAATTAAATAAAATTTAAAACACACACACATACACACATACACACACAAACACACACACACACACACACACACACACACACACACACACACACACACACACACACACACACACAGCCTCGCCCTTTCTTCCCAGTTTGACCCAAAAAATCAACTGAATGTCAAAGTCCTTCGGATGATACTATAAACCGAGGCCCCGTGTACGAACGCATGCAGAACATCTTGCGCACACGTTAAATCCTGTTCCGCTTTTCGGAAGAGAAGGCCATTGTGTGCCGGTGGAAAACAGATGACAAAATTTACAAAAACCGCACACACACGGGGACTGGATGTAAAAAAGCACACGAGTGCTTATTCCATTATCCTCGATATAAAAGAATAAATAAAATAAAAATAAATAAATAAATAAACACACACACACACACACACACACACACACACACACACACACACCACACACACACCACACACACACACACACACACACACACAAACACACACACACACACACACGGCGAGAATTTTGGTTGTATCGCTGTTCTCCAATACCTCAACATAAATATATAGGCAGCCGTACTATGACTTCAGAAAGTAAGCGGAGCATACACCAGTTTTTTGTGTGTTTGGCATGATTATGAAGAAGGCGTTGTTATGACAGTAGAGAGGGGACAAGATTTGAAGTGCAAGCAAGATTTTCTGTACAATATGTTCAAACATATAACACATAATTTATAACTTGTTTTACAGTCTCTCCTCCTCCCCTGTGGGGGGGATACTGGGGACCTGTCAGTATAAATAGCATCCCCACATTCGGGAAATTTTGTGCTAGAAATTTCCTCTTTTCTATCACTTTCTTCGTTTCTGCCTTGTTCGTTTTCTTCCTGTCACCCCCCTTCTTGTCTATTTTCTGACTTCTTGGTCCATTCTCCTGCCCCTTTTGTTTTTCTCCAGAAAAAATTTAAAAGATAACAATTCTCTCTTGTTCTGAAGTCGGATACTCTGGGTCTGATTTGTCAGGCGCTTAACGGCAGCGCAACGCATTTTCGCTCATATAATAGACAACATACTAGTTGCTGTCTGAGCGTTCAACAATGAAGAAGAAGAATATCAAAATACTATCATGTCGGCATAAATCCATAACTATGGAGATACGTGAACTTCAATGCATCTTTTTTTTTTCATTCCTTAGCTAGAGCTCCAAGGTTTACCAATGGTGAGAATTTTGCGTATGCGACCGATTTTTTCCCCCCCCCACCTTGAAGGTAGCCGCATTCCGACTTCGAAGATGTATACTGGGTATATTTGTTTTTCTGTAACGCTCCTCCTAACACTGACATAGAATTTCAGGATCTTTACCATGCATGTTTGATCTTCTGCAGGTATCTATCTATACACGAAGGGGATTAAGGCACTGGCAGGTCTGCAGTGGAAGTTGACCTGGGAGACTGCAAAATTCCCTATGCTTTATTCACCAGACGCCGGCGGAGAATCGAACCCACGACTTCATGGACCCATGAGATTACAGATGCGCCATTTGTGTATCGTGCTGTGTTGGTTTGGTTGGTTGGTTGGTTTTGTTTTATTTTTACAGTTAAGCCAACATTTTTCCGTTGTGCAATCTGTTGGGTTTGTGGGTGATCAAAATTTGTATTGGCTGAACACGACTTTGTATTTTCGTTACATTCTTTGTCCCAGATCTCTTCTCTCTCTCTCTCTCTCTCTCTCCTCTCTCTCTCTCCTTCTCTCTTCTCTTTTTCTCTGTCTTTCTCTTTTCTGTTTTCTCTCTGCCCCTCTGTCTTTTCTGTCTCCCTCTGTTCTGTTCTTTCTCTCTGTCTCTCTTCTGTCTGTTCTTCTGTCTCTTATTTCCCTATTTTTTTTTTTTCTTCACTTCTCTTTTTCTCTTTTTTTTTCTCTGTCTGTCTCTGTCTGTCTCTCTCTGTGTCTCTCACTGTCTCTGTCTCTCTTGTCTCTCTCTGTGTCTCTCACTGTCTCTGTCTGTCTGTCTGTCTGCCTGCCTGCCTGCCTGCCTGTCTGTCTGTCTCTCTCTCTCTCTCTCTCTCTTGGGGGGCCCGTAGGGAAATTGCTCTAGTGTTTTTGTGAATTAGAAGCTAGTTTTAAGTGGCCTTAATTTTTCATTGTTAGCATACAGTTAGATAAGGAGGATGGGAATATCGCTGCAGTTGTACAGGGCTGTCTGAGGGACATTTGCGGCAGTATTCGCCTGCTTCATGTCCAAACGGGCAGAATTCAAATCGGCCATGGCGGTATCCATCCTGACGCTAAAAAGTGGGGCGAGGGCGGTGTCTTGTTTGGGGTGACCCCACCTTTTTCTGGGGGGGCCTTTTGCTTCGGTGTGGTGATGGGAGACGAACCTGGACCTGGTCAAGGAGGAAGCTGAGGCAAACCAGCCTGACGAATGGTGCTGGTGGTCGTAGCACAATCACAGGAAAAGCTGAGGGAAAACCAAAGTAAGTGCAGATATGGCCGCCAGCACACTACAACTGTACACAGTAGCAGGAGTCCCCTCCTACAGTAGCTCTGGGAAACATTTATCACGATTGAGGGCCAAGATGAAGAAAGGGAGAACATGCTAAAGGGCAACAACAGAGACTATGAGGAGTCAAATACAAATGTTGACAAACAGTGTTGACGCCTTGAAAGAGGAAATGTGTGATATTAGACAAGACAGAACAATCTAGGACTGAAAATTTAGAGTTAAAGCAATCAAATACAGAACTGATGGACAGAGTGGAAAAACTAGAAAAGAATGCAGACGTTCAAGAAGGCCGGTCAAGACGAACAATATCATTATTATGGCATGGAAAAGAAAAGTAATGAGACTGGAGCTGATTGTGAATTGTTCGTGAAAAAATCTTCTTTCCGAAAAAATGGATGTAGCAGATGTTAAGTTTGATAGTGTGCACAGGTAAATTCTAAACCCAACTCTCCCTTATTGCCAGGGTTGTTTTTATCAAAAGTTAGAAAAGAAGGCTAAAACTCATTTAA
>CM054146.1:7350209-7352709 GCA_028751875.1 Rapana venosa
TCAAGCCCTCTATTTAGGAACAAAAAAAACTTGATCAATAATATCTCACTACAACATTAGGATAACCCATTACAGTAAAGTATGGTGTATATGGTGAATAAAGTGTGTGTGTGTGTGTGTGTGTGTGGTGTGTGTGTGTGTGTTACTTGAGATTTTTTGCTGCTTTTATCTCCTTTTGATTAAATGCCTGTTTTGTTCTTTCGTCTTTTATCTTCCTTTGGTTTCTCCCACCCCCCCCCCCCCCCCCCCCCCCCCCCCCCCCCCCCCCCCCCCCCTCTCTCTCTCTCTCTCTCTCTCTTCTCTCTCTCTCTCTCTCTCTCTCTCTCTCTCATGTTGGGGAGGTACCCATTGTATATCAATTCTTATGTAGGTTGTTTAAGATATTGGTTGAAAGTTTTGCGGATGGATGTTGAAAGGTTGCCTCATATGGCGTACAAAATGTTACTTAATTTAGACATAGCTGGCAAAAGCTGTTGGGTGTCAAAGGTGAGAGCAATTCTGTGTGGGGCAGGTTTTAACATTGTATGGATGCAGCAAGATGCTGGAGATGAAAAGATGTTTCTACGTTTGTTTAAACAGCGACTAATTGATATGTTTATCCAAGAATGGGATGGAACAATCAGAGAACGTGAAAGGTATAGCATTTATAGGTCTTTTAAAACAATTTTTCAAAAGGAGAAGTACATTTATGATATGGAGATGTATTGTTTTCGTGTGGCTATTACGCAGTTAAGACTTAATGTGCTTCCTATCAATGATAATGTCAACAGATATTGCGAATCTATAAGAGACAAGGGGACGGGATAGCTCAGTGGTCAGAGCACTCGCTTTCTTCCAGACAAGTTAAGCAGCATCGAGCGTGGTTACCAGTTGGATGGGTGACCGTTTGTGCGCCTTGGCTTCAGTACAGTTCCCCCAGTCCACCCAGCTGTAAATGGGTACCTATCCTCTTTAGGGTCAGGGAAGGTAAACCAGCGAGGGAGAGGAGATGGGCGCCGCCCTCAATATGCTGGCCCTAGAGAAGTGAGGTCTCTAACGCCTCGCTCCCCTACGACCTTATAGGTTATGGGACACCTTTACCTTTTTATAAGAGACAAAAGCTGTTCTTTCTGTGTGAACAAAATAGAAAATGAATGTCACTTCATATTTGATTGCAGTTTGTATACAGATTTAAGAGAGAAATTTCTTAAAGAATCAAAATGCATGACACTATCCAGAGTGTTGGAAGGAACAAACGAAAATCACCGACACAATCTCTCCAGGTATGTTTTTCATGCTATGAACAGACCAAAGAAAAGCATTTTGTAATTGTGCTGTTGTTTGTAGGCTACTCCTTGTTTCCATTATAAGTCATTGTGGCTGCTTGATGTGCTGTTCTTTTGATTATCTTATATGCATTGACTTCGTGTTTTGCTTTCAAGGTTTATCGTCTTATTGTTTTGGTTAATTGGATAATGTACTTGGTGTGATGCCACCAGGAGAGCTGGCTTAGATGGAAAATGTGACGATCTCTTTTTGCATTTTGTTTCCTTCACTTGCCTTTTTGCCTTGCCCACTGTATGTATTGTGGCCAAAGGCCATTGTACATTAAACCTGTTCAGTGTTCAGTGTTCTCTCTCTCTCTCTCCTCTCTTCTCTCTCTCTCTCTCTTCTCTCTCTCTCTCTCTCTCTCTCTCTCTCCATTGTATGCCAATGGGAAGGATGACAAAAGTTACAAACCTGCATACACATGGAGACTGGATGAAATAAAGCAGGTGAGTGCTTATTCCATTATCCTCGAAATAAAAGAAAAAAGAAAAATAAATGATAATAATAAATACTCTCTCTTCTCTCTTCTCTCTCTCTCTCTCTCTCTCTCTCTCTCTTTCTCTCTCTCTCTCCCCTTCCCATTGTGTGTGCGTGCGCGCGTGCGTGTGTGTTTGCGCGTGCGCGCGTGTTTGTGTGTGTGCGTGTGTGTGTACACGTGAGAGAGAGAGAAGGGAAGGGGGGAAGGACATTTTACATCCTGAGGGTAATAGATTAGGTACAAAGACATTTTTTTCCATCCAGCCCTCAAAGAAAAAGAAAAGGACAAACCCATGAGCACATACAATATATTTTAAAATGAATTTTTAAAAAAAGACACAAAGATAAAGGGAGAGAAATAGAAAAGCAAGAAGAAGAAGAAGAAGAAGAAGAGAGAGAGAGAGAGAGAGAGAGAGAGAGAGAGAGGAGAATGACAATGACAATGACAATTCTTTTATTTCGAGGATAATGATAGACCCATGTGCTTTTTTACATCCAGTCCCCGCCCTTAAGAATATATATGATAATAAAATAAAATAAAGCCCATAGCAATACACTTACACAGCTTACGGAAAAAAATAGCTACACAAAAATCCCCACAAAAATCACCGAAGAGAGAGAAGAAAAAAAAAAAGGAGCAACAAGTAAGAAAGAAAGCAGAACAGAAAACACAGAAACAACCGAAAAAATAGCAAGAACCAAGAGCAAAACAAAA